>JAQFZP010003168.1:0-11046 GCA_034695745.1 Geophilus truncorum | reverse complement strand
AACAATACAGTAGCGAATTATAATGGCGGCATCTAATCGAGTTGAAGCTCTAAACATGCAGGTAAAATTCAACTGATAAACATAATCTCGGGTATCTCTTTCATTTCATAGGCTAGAAAAGATGGCTTTTAATTGATAGCAACTAGGAAATAACACACAACAAACGTTGTAACATCTGAAGCATTAATATAGAAATCGAAGCATTGGGTGTTCTTTACTTTAGGCCTATTTTAGTCTGCGAATCCGATTCGCATTGAACTCGTGTCAAATTAATTGTAATAGTTTGTTAAATTTTAAAAATGTATTTATATAATCAAAAATATCGTCTAAACATTTGCGTAGAATGATATTGATGTCATATTTTTAATTTTCAGGTTCAACCAGCTGACGAAGACTCAGCACAAAACCACAGTTACGTCTGTCCGCAACTCAAATGCGGAAACCACATTTGCGAACGTTCAGCCCGGGTTCGCCACAAATCAAATACCTGAAGACGTGTTACGGTCATCACTCATTTCAACACGTCCTCATTCCAACACCAGTCTGTCAACAAACAATACGTAATGGCCACTCAAACGCTGCAGACGTACGCCGACGATGGCGGCACACATAAGGAAAATTCGAGTCAAAGAAGAGCTTCGGGGTTTCCACCTCTGCAGCCCATACCAACGTTGAAGTCAGACGACTTGGGTGAACTGTCGAGATTGAACAGCGAAAGGGGGTTTCTGAGCATTACAAATGGGAAATTTGAGGTACATCAGAGATTGACGACCACGATCAAGACGCGGCAGATTACAAGGACGATCACGAAAGAAATTATCACGACGCCAAACACTTCACCTCCGTCCGTTCTGGCGTCAACGATTATGGAAACGATCCCAGACAACGTAGCCATGCAGTCACCGATTAGAGAAACTATTTTAGTCGAAGCACCTATGCAGTCACCGATTATGGTAACGATCTCAGACGAAGCACCTGTGCAATCACTCAATATCACAACTAGGTGTTACTTTAACGAGAGTCCACATTTAATTGCAGCTTCACCGGCAGCTTCATTGCTGTCAGTTGACTTCTCACCTGAAGACCCTATACGCAGTCACCGGTTATTAAGACGATCTCAGACGAAGCACCTGTGCAATCACCCATTGTCACAAGCATGTGTTACTTTAACGAGAGTATAGATGTAAACGCAGATGAGGCTTCACCAGCGGCTTCAATCATGACAGTTGACTTGTCATCCGAAGACCAAGACGAAGAACCTGTGCAGTCACCCACTGTCACAAGGATGCGTTACTTTAACGAGAATCTAGATGTAAACGCAGATGAGGCTTCACCAGCGGCTTCAATAAAGATAATCGACTTGTCATCCGACGACGAACCCGAGACGAGAGCAGCTTTGTGGGAGTCGATGTCCTTAAGCGACACCGAGTCAACGAATACCAGTGGGATTTCAGACGACGCGGGATTTCGGACAGATAATGATATACCGGAAGAGGACCTTGACTATATGGAAGTGGACACGAATTCGTGCGCCTCGATCAAACTGCAGATTTGCACGATGAGGGAGAAAGTTGCGCATTTCCGAAATCTTATAAATGCCCCAAAGAAAGATGTCTTTTCAGTGGAGCGGTATAAGAAAGGTATCTCGAAAGAGGAATGCTACGGTCCGTTCCCACCTAAATTGAACGAAGAGACTCTGAATGCACCAAGTACTTCGCGCGTTGTGAGAAAAAGACGAGTCAGGTGCGGCGACGTGACTTTATGCGGGATATGTAAGCGCAAGGCACATAAAAGGAAGAAATGCAAATTAATAAACATTTATCCATGTATGGACCCACGTTGTGACGAAACTTTCTTGACTTTTAACGAATTTAAGGCGCACGTTGAAAGTTATGGCATCAACGTGAAAAAACCAATGGATTAGCAGAAATGTTGACGCCTCAATGACCCGCCGCGGAATGTGACGCCAATGTGATCCTCATCGAAGAACAGCCGTTCAACGAACAGTCGATCTCAGATCCGCCGCGAGTCATCAAAGAACAAGAATGTATGTTCTGCTCGGAAAAATTCAAAGACACTAAAGATTTTAATCTGCATTTGAGTCAAAGTCACAAAGTGAGCGACAAAAGTGAGTTCAGCAACGGCAGTAGCGGTCAAAGTTTGTTTTCGCGGATCTAGGATTGGATGAAAGGGCTCAACGCAGACGCTCTGGAGCAGTGCAAACTTTGTCTGACTACAGTACCAGTCTCCGATATAAAAAAAATCATCTGATCCAGATCCACTCCTGCGACAAATCATCGAATGTCATTAAACTCGCGGTGTTTCGAATTTGGAGCTCCAATTCCAACTTAAAATGAGAACCGAGACTCTAAATTTATCAAATCGCAAGTTTTAAATATTTGTTTTAATTTTATTTTAACTTATTAGAATTTAGTTTAGTTTGTGATAGATTTTAATCTCATTAATTCAATTTAATACATTTGTCTAAGTTTTTTCCGAATTTTTTAACTAATTTATTTCTTTTATGTTATTTCAATTTAATTCCATTGTAATTCTCATTTCCGTAGTTTAGAACGTTAAAATTAATTATTTCACGATGTATTTAGTCAAACTAAAATTTAATTTAATTTTATTTCTGGTTATACTTGTATTTCTCAGTTTTGTTTCTGTTTCTACTCAGACTTGTGAAACAGTTGTTCCTATAACAGGAGATGCTGCTGTCTTGGTGCAAATACCTAAGGTGCCGCAGAATGTTTGCATTAAAAAACCTTTTAATTTTGGTTGACTTTTCTTGGATTTTTGTTTTGTTGGTGGCTTCTGGATTCCATTAAGCAAATTTACTGTGTATTTATAGATTGTGTAATGTTTGCAATGATTGGTTAGGCACTTTTCTAAGTGCAGAATTCTGCTCAAATTGGCTATAACAGCCATTAAAAATGTTATGGGGAATACTAGCTGGTACTTTAAGGGTTACGGTTCTGTTTTTTTTTTTTTTGTACTTACTTTTAAGCCTGATATTTGTCTCTAATTTAAGCCTTTTAGCATGTGAATATTGTTGTCAAATGCTTTCATTCTTGACGTGTCATTCTTTCTAATTGTTTCTTATAATGATGTGATGCATCTAATCTATGACTATTGTTGAGAGTTTTCTTTGCAAATGTAATCACAATATTAAATCAGTAAAGCCTTTGCTTTGCTCAGAGCAACTGGGCCCCAAACCTAAAGGTATATACATTACTGAGAGATGAAAATGAAAAACTTTGCAAAGGGTCCATTTATGATATTTGCCAGGGCCCTGAAAAACATTAATAGGGCCCTAAATACTTTTTCATGAAATGTGCTTAAACTGAACTGTCAAATACTCTGTCCATAAGCTTGTTTATAGTGGTCATCTGATTTATAACTTGTCACCTGTTGATGAAGCTTTATATGACGAGAAAATAGATCATTCCACCTGGCAAATCAGAATGCTGACTGTGTACTTCATTTTTGATTTTTGAAAAATGTCTCTGACGTTGATCTTTGTCACTATATTTCTTGTGTGAGTATTCATCCAACACTTAAATGACACTTTCAGAGCATTTAATAAAGTTCCAATGCAGTTATATTTAAAAAAGCAAACACTTCAGTTGGAATACTAAGTTTATGATCAACTGCTTGATGACCAGATGGCTGCTTTGTTGTTGTTGTTTTTTAAATATTCGAAAATACTCCAGTACGTAATGGATACACGTCTGGTAAGATCTGGATTGATGGGTCATGTTATCAGTGACTAAGAAGTCACTTACATAAAAGTAGTGCAATAGTAAACACTTCATAATTGCTATACTGTATATTCAGTGATTCTGATTTGGACGAAATAAATGAAAATGACTAATGCCACTAGCACCCTAATCTTTCTCATATGGCACTTTGAAAACTTAGTTCTAAATTTTAAGTTATACTTCATTTATACTGTATAAAATATTCTTAAATTTAGAGTTACTGGCCGAAAATTTTCGCCGACCACGCCGGACATATCAATTCAACGACCACGCCGCAAAACAATCCTGAAATAAAAATAAAAACTGCAATTGCTCGTGCAAACACACACACACTCAAACAACTCGAACATTGTAAACAACTCAAATATTGTAAAGCAGTAATAGATATATAATAGTTATTTTCAAATGATGGTATACAGTATTATTGCATGACAGAACTTCCTAGGCTATTTGCATGGCAAATGCCAGGAAAATAGACACTCTTTTAAAATACGTAAAAAGATCTATCAATTGTTTAATTAAACTGAGATCAGTAATGCAGTTTACAAGTTATAACCTCATAATTAATACTAAAGGAAATTAAAGGAAGTCTAGTGTTTCAAACTAGGTACCGGTACGGTACTTTTTACATTACAATTACAAGTACCTACAAGTACATAAATTCTAATACAGCCATACCAAAAAAATTAGCAACTCTCAAGTTTTTTTTAAATTTCTTAAAAAAAAAAGTTCTAAATAAAGTAAACTTTTATTGCAGTAAAGGTTTCGGTTTTGCTGTTGAAAACATAAAACATTTCATTTGTACTAGCTGCATTCAAAAACTTGAGTGTTAAGCTGTGTTAAGTGTGTTAAGTGTGTTATGTGTGTTACGTGACGTCACTTTCGTTTTATTGGTTCATTCAACCAATCAGGGCGCTCGTTTCTTAAGACAATACACTATTTAACACAACACCCATCTTTTTGAATGCAGCTACTGTTTTTAAACACAGTCTTAGCTTTATGTTTTCTTGTTATCAGACAACTAGTTAGCTAATGGCAGCAACATTATTTTGCTTTCCTATGTCAGTTTGATTGCTTATTGAAGGTATTTTTGCTTTATATTGTTCAGTTAGAGCAATAGGAGGCACTACAGAATGAGTGAACATCCCATTCAATAAAGCAAAAGCATCAGTATCTTTAGTAACACATGTTTTTATCATTAAAGAAGATATGGTTAATTTTCATTACTTTTCATATTTGACAAAATCTTTTGAGTCTTGGCGGAATTAATTTCATATCTTCTTACCAGAAAGGAATTCTAGTTTTTTGGTTTGCAAATCTTTCATTTACTCAATACAAAACGTGTACAAAACAAGACTTGTATCTGTAGGAGTCACTTGTGTCTCATGCTTTTTTTTTATGACAAACTAAATTTTGGGTCTGAAAAGTACAGAAAGTCAAGCATACGGTACTATACTGTTGTAGTACTGAATCAGTTATGTTCACTTTGAGATTTAAGTGGTTACTGTACATGTATGAACAATTATTGTTTTTTTATTACATACAGCTGTTATTGATTTTTAATTGTTGTTGTTTGGATTCTTATGTTAATTGGATACCTAACATACACTACGTTTACATGACAGGATTATCTATAGTGGATTCAATACTTCGTTGGTTATGATTTCAAAAGTGTAACCAATAAAGAATTGAATCCACTATAGATTATCCTGTCATGTAAACGTACACAATGTAAAATTTGTCTAAGTTTTTTCTTTGAACGGGAGACGGACGAACTCTTGCTTTGGACGAAATAAATTCAAATAATTAAGTCTTTGTAGTGAAATGCAATAAGAAAATATTTTACTGTTTTACTGTTTTTTCTATTTTTAAAAAGTTCAGAAGATAGTTTGTTAAAATTAGTGGGTAGAAATTTACAAGCTTTTCTGCATTTGTAATTCTTAATTTCAAAATATGCGAAGAATGCTGTTGTTTACGTAGGAATTGTTTCATGAAAACTACATAAAGAAGACATGCTGAGATAACTTCTCCTTCATTAGTTGCATTTGAAAATTCGAATGTTGGGTGTGTTACGTGTGTTTAGTCATGTCACTTTCATTTTATACTGCTCTGTTCAACAAATCAGCAGTGTAATTATTAAGACAACACACTTTTTAACACAACTCTACTTTTTGAATGCAACTTGTAGTTCTGTAATTTGTTATATTGTAAGCTTAGATGTGTAAAATGATTATCACTTTATCTTTACCTAAAAAGTAATAACACCTATCTATCTACTGCTGATGGCTATAGCTAATGGGAAGGATCCATTAGTAGGATGCACTTAAAGTGCACTGAAGTCCATTGACAGTCATGTCTTTTGGTAGTTGTTTCGTGCTAGTTGTATATCATTCTTTGGTTTTTGCTGGGTTTTTTTGTAAAACTAGTACATTGTACATACAACTAGTTCAAACTAGTAAAACTAGTAGATACTAGCTATAGTATTTAGCTGGCAACACTAAACTTCTCTTTTGAGATCAAATGCTCAATGATTTCACTAATAAATTTAAAATACTTGTAGTTGATGAAATTTGTTATAATTGCAAGCACCATCAGACACAGGTGAGGGTTCTAGGAAGTCAGTTTAGTTTAATCCTGGACTAATCTTGGGAAATTGGGAAAAATAATGGTTTTTGTACAGGTTTTAAATTAATGTTTTTTTTCAAATTTGATGTGAATGTTCATATCTTTTTTGGAAATCAATGCATATACGGTAGAATACTAAATATTGGATTACTTGATGTGCGTTGCTTAACATTGTGTTGGGTGACGCTTATCTTACGATATCAAATGTAAACTGTACTTTTTATTATCTCTGCTTTATGCTGGGTTTATACTACAATAAAAAACAGAAAACGTAAAAGGGATCAAGAAATTATTTTTTTTTCATCAGTTCACACTACGACTGCAGGTTAGTGGAATACATTAAAACTCAACACAAATCATTTGGCTTTTCACGTTTGCTTTGGCATTTTCTTCTTCGACGCATCTTCTACATCTTCACGTCGATAGCAATGCACGGAGACTGAATTTATAGTCTACTTCTTGCATACGGTTCCTGCTGCCTTTTCCTATGTAAAACATAGTACTTAGTAACAATAAATACTACTACCGGTAAATAACTTATTTCTTAACATTTTCTCTTTCAACCAAATACTTTATGATTATACAAGTACTAGAAAAGGAGAAAATCAAAATTGTATAAGTTAAATAATTGTCTTAATTGGAGATTAACTAAATAATATTGTATTCGTGCAGAGACGACAGTTTGAAAGTGAGTTTAAATTGTTAATTAGAAAAACTGGCGAAGTTTAGAGGAAGTAAGTTGGCCTAATTTTTTGAACTTGGGAGTAGTATGAAAATTAGTCCTGCGCCAGGAAGTGACATCATGAAACAGGAAATAGTTCCTCCATCCCGTATGACGTCACCTCGAATTGTCACTGCTCAAAAATTGACGCATTAGCGCATTTTTAAGTTCATTTAAACGGATTTTGCCAAACTACACACTATTGAATTTGTAAGAGGTCTACCGGGTCCAGTTGTTGCCCTTACCTCTTACTCTCCTTAACTGCATTGTCATCGGGTTTCTGGCTCAGATTGAGTGCCCAAAGGGCACTCCTAGGCTGGATAACGTTTTCTTTTGCAAATGTTTCTAGAGGAAAAAAAGGAAACGTGTTGTTGTGTTGTTTTGATCAAAGCAGTAAAAGAACTAGTTTTATTCGTGTTGCGACCGCGCGGGGGCGCAGCGAGTCTGTCGGCCAGCTTGCATCTTCTAAAAAAATATCAGAGATGCTTCACTGTAATGCTTTATCCAGAAAGTTTTTTATTCGCAGTTTAATTTATTTGTTATCAAATATAAATAACTTACAGTGTTGAAAATAACTTTTTTTTGACTAATTTGATCATCTGCTTCAACTTTTCTATTGAAGGTTTTATTTTATCATCAATGGTATAAAGTTATAAACTAAATGATTTTGTAGATGAGGTCAAATTTAATATCACCACTAGATTGTCATCAACCAATTGTCATTTGTCATTATTTTTAATAATGCTGGGTGTTTTTTTTTCCCGGAAAGTTTTCAAGTAAACACTCTGAATTGGGAAATAGAAAAAACAATTCAAATGATAGCGTGAATTGTCGGACAATAGAACTACAGTATGGGTTCTAAAATGTAAAATGTTTTTTCGACAGAAACAATTTTCAGCAACAGCAATGATTTGCATGTGTAAAACATGTAGTATTAAACTTTTTAAATGCAACTTATCGTTCTGTAAGATGTTATATTATAAGCTTAGATGTGTAAAATGATTATCATTTTATCTTTACGGTACCTAAAAAGTAATAACTTAAAATCTATCTATCTGCTGCTTTATCTCGAGCTGATGGGAAAGATGCATTCACCAGTAGGATGCACTTAAAGTGCACTGAAGTCAATTGACAGTCTTCTTGTCTTTTGGTAGTTGTTTCGTGCAAGTAGACATATTTTTTTTCTTGTATACCAATCCTACCTTTCTTTGGTTTTTGCTGTTCTTTCTTTGTAAAATAGTACATTGTCTTGATTCTTTCTTGTTTCTCCGGTATTCCGCATTGAGCTGAAGCTATCCCTGTTAAAAATAACTTCGGATCTTTTATTTTTACTTACAGTAGTTAGGCCAGAAATCACCAGAATAACAAGTAGTGCACGCGTAATTCTCCTTTTCACACGCGAACCATTGTTAAACACCTCGTTTAACGAATGTGGGAGTTGTTTTTTCTTCTCTGCCATTTTCTTTTTGTCTTCTGTTTCGTGGGACAGCTCGTCAGCAATAATGTTTTCGCCGCCCTCAGTTATCTCGTCAAGTCCTTGTTGGTCACTTACATTTTTGGTTTCCACCAGTTTGTTGCTTTGCTGCTATCACCCTCGTTTGTAAATAGCAGAAAAATTATTTCAAATTAATTAAATTTCTTCATGCACTGAGGAGTGGAGAGTGAAGTTTTAGTTTAGAAAAAGTAAAAATATTTTAGTTTTATGTAATTTATGATCTGCTTTATAGGCTTGTCTTTGTCATTGGACATTTTGAATAAATCTAAATCTTTACTAGGTGCAAATTCAATGATTTTATTATCTAAAACAGAGATTCGAAGTATAAAGTTGAACATGATGTGTCTTATTCAGAGGCGAGACGAGTTGTACCTAGGCTGGATTGTCTCATTTCTTTTGCTGTAGCAGTTTTTTCTGGTAAACGTCTCGTTTCTGACTACTCTGATCGCTGAAAAAATAGTTTTTGATTCTAGGATGTGGCAGGTGGTGTATGGCCTTAGTAGCTGTCGGCGACCTTAAGCAGCATTTCTCTTCTTTTTCTCACATGGACAGGCTTGTCATAAGGCTTGGTCTTAGCGTCAGGACGATTCTCATAAGAAAAATACATTAAGCTTCTATTGATTTCCGCTATTAATAGATGACTTTGATATTGATTTCTGTTACAAGTTAACATTGCTTTCCAGCTACGGTAATATTAATTTTGCATTTTGTAATTTTGCATTTTGACAACTGTTTTAAGATATAATTAACAGGAAGGAATCGAATTAGGACAAATTAAATAAGAGAAATATTTGTGTAGTCAGAAATGAAAAAATCAATCTAAAAGTACTTTTAGATTGATTTTGAAATCACTCACTCTGAATTTAAGCAGCACAGTAAAAGCGACAATTTTTTTGACCGGGATTGTACCATTCCAGTGATCAACTGCTCAGCAATTCATCATCTGCTGACATTTGTATTTACATTTTGATGAAGCTTGGTTTTCTCTTTTAGATTGTATTTACTAGGGTTGCCAATTTTACCGGATTTTGAAAAAACTGGTAATCGGTAAATTTTTTGTTTGAAAACAGCGAAAACCAGTAAACCCGGTACGGTAAAAAAAATTCTATTGTATAAAAATTGGAAATTTTAATATAAATTTATTATTTAAGTCTAATTTTTTTTTGTTTAAAAATGTGCCAACTACAAATATTCTAGGTACAACTCAAATATTTTAGTGAAAACAAATTATTTAATTACTTTTGATTTAAAAAAAAAATATTTGGTTAAGGGAATTTGCAAAAAGCAACGGAAAGAACAGTGAAGTGACTCAAACAAGTCAAGCCTGCCAAACCAGGCACAAATCATCGGGAGTATGACATTATAGTTTTGGTCCAACAGTATCTAAGTGAAGTCAAAACTACTCATTCCAACGCGACAGCATTACAGTAATAAGAACCACGCGGAATTCCGTACTATTATTTAATCACACGAATTCTAATTTTTCCGCTGTGAAATCCCACAAAAATATAAATATTCGTGTGGATCAAGGGAAATTGGCTTCTGTAATAACTTATTATGGGGGTAAACTTCCAAGCCCTAGCAATACAAGCACAGTGCACTGTGCTTGTATTGGAACCAATAAGAGCTACTAGTTATCTTTTCTCTTCTTTTTCTTCTTACTTTATCATTTTTCTGTTTCTACCTTCAATGGGATTTGGATTTCTTATTCTTCTTTTAATTTTGGTTAGCCTTAGTTAGCTTTTTCTTGGATTTTTGTTTTGTTTTGTTGATGGTCTCCGGATCTCATTCGGGCAAATTTTGGAATTGTGTTATTTTTGGACTTAAGTCATATTTGTTTTGTGACAGGTCGCGTATGGCCAAAGTAGCCGTTGGCAATACTTAAGCAATATTTATTCATTTATTCACTTTTATCAATAAACCAGTTTAGTTCACTTGACTTTTAAGAATTTGGTAATTTATTTTAGGCCAATGGCAAGCCAGGTGAATAAAAAAGCAACTGTTTAAACTGTTTAAACTGGCTGATCTGCCAATCATCACTTACTTGTTAGCAGTGTTTCAGCTAACCCAAGCTTTCGCCAGTAAAACGTGATCGGCACACAGCTAAATAAAATCTCTTATTTTTGACTTATTTATGTTATCAAATTAAGAAATACCATAATCGATCAAAATCAGCTACTAAGCAATTGATCATAATCTGTTGACATTACTAATGACATTTTGATGATATTGATTTGCTTTTACTGTAGATTGCAAATGTAGATTAAACTAGTGTTTGTTCAAACTAGATACCTCATTAGGTGATCTGGAGCTCTAAAACTCAAACATGTATGTACGCAGTCCAAGAATTATTAGAAAACAATTAGTTAAAAAGGTTTTTATTCGTCGACATCGTAAATCTCAGCAACGAAAGAGTAAAATGTTGAAAACTCTTTACAATC
>JAQFZP010003167.1:0-11049 GCA_034695745.1 Geophilus truncorum | reverse complement strand
CAGCTGTCTTGCGCAGTACAAATATGGCTGTGACGTAATGGTGTGAAAAATAGATTGAATTGTGGGAATCTTTTTTTTTTTTTGTTTTTAAAAGGATTTTTCTGATTTTGTTTTGATTAAAAGATGGATTATGTGGTTTAGGTAGTTTTTAGGTGATTTTAAGTTATTTTTTAAATAGTGGTGTCTGGTGGTGAAAGTTTGAAACTAAGCATGAGGTAATGTTGATTTAATGGATTTTGTGTTCAAATTTTGAAATAGCAAGCACCATCAATATTTTAGTAAGTTTTAGACTTGTTTACTATTATAATTAACATAATGTTACTTTAAAAATCAATTTTGCATGAATTTACGTGCTAAAAATTAATTTTAAATTAAACCGATATGCCATTCATTACTTTTAAGAAAAAATTAATTATTTTCTTTTGTAAAAACCAGCAAAATACAATAAAAATGTAGCATTAAACCTAAAATTATATACAAACCTTTATGATATTTGCACTTGCAATTTTATTTACACAAAACAAGTCAAAAAACCTTTACATTTGGCTTCCCTGCATGTCACTTCCTCACCATATGTTTTCTTTCTACTTTTCATTTCTAATAAATTTCAGAGTACATTGAATCATGGACATTGAAGATGAAAAAACTGAACTAGTTAAATCAGAATCCAAGAGTAAATTAACACCAATTCTTGATGAACATGTCCCAACTAAAAGAAATCATTGCTGGCAACTCATCCCCAAGAGATATTTGGTTGCTTGCATGGCTTTTCTGGGCTTTTGTAATGTGTACATTTTAAGAGCAAACTTAAGTGTAGCTATTGTTGACATGGTTGCCAACAAATCACATGTTGAGAATGGGACAAGAATTTATGTAAGTTGAATTTGGATTTTTTTTTTTTTTTTGGGTTAATTTTTTTAATATTTTACAGGTACAAGAATTTAATTGGGATACTAAACTTCAAGGAACCATTTTAGGAGCGTTTTTCTATGGGTATATTGTTACCCAAATACCTGGAGGTTTGGATTTAAGTTGTTAATAGAACTCGGATAAATGTTTAATGCGTAAAAAATCCGGGTTCTAGTTATAAAATTAAAAATTTTAATTTTTTTATAAGGTTGGATGGCAACTCACTTTGGTGGAAAAATTATATTCGGAATTGGTGTTATGTTAACATCACTTCTCACTCTGCTAACACCATTAGCTGCCAGATGGAGTGTATACGCTTTGATAGCCGTTCGAGTACTTGAAGGCTTAACAGAGGTATTTACTCGAAATATTTCACATTCAACAAACAAAATAATAAATTCAAAACATCCCAGGGTTTAGCATATCCTGCAATTCATGCTCTGTGGACTCACTGGGCGCCGCCGATGGAAAAAACACGTTTAGCGACAATTGCTTTTTCCGGATCATACATCGGAATGACTTTGGCGTTCCCAATATCAGGACTTCTCGCCCAATACCTCGGCTGGCCGTCAATATTCTACTTCTTCGGTATTTTTTTCTCCCAAGAGTGTTTACGCAATCAGCTAAATCATCTTTCGTCTTCATTCAGGCATCATCGCTTTCATCTGGTGGTTGCTATGGGTTTACATGATCAGAGAAACTCCTCAGCAACACGAGACTATTTCTAGATACGAATTGGATTTTATTCAAGATAGTATCGGCGTTTCGTTACAACCACAAGTTAAACCTGGAATTTTAAGTTTTTAATTATATTTTAATAAATTTATATTTTTTTTAAGGATAATAACCCACCTTGGAGTCATGTGTTTACCTCACTTCCGGTTTGGGCTATAGTTTTAGCTCATTTCAGCGAGAACTGGGGATTCTATACGATGTTAACAGGTTTACCAACGTTCATTAAAGATGTTCTGAAGATGGAATTAGAGCAATTGGGATTCGTTTCTGGTTTACCTTACCTGGTACTCGCCATTTGTCTTCAGATTGGAGGTCAGTTATCAGACTGGATCAGGGGTAAAGGTCATCTGTCAACGACTCAAGTTCGGAAACTATTTAATTGCACTGGTAGGTGAATTGTTGTAATTTTTATAATCTTAGGTTAATTTTTTTTTTTTTTTTATAAAGGAATGTTAATCCAAGCTATTTTTATGCTTGTTGTTGCGTTATACATGAGCCGGACAACGGTCATCGTTTGTTTGACCATTGCAATTGGGATTGGTGGATTTGTGTGGTCTGCGTTTGGTGTCAATCATTTAGACATTGCTCCAAGGGTAAATAAAAAAAATATTTTTTGTTTTGTTTTTACTAAATTTTTAAATTTTAGTTTGCTAGTTTACTAATGGGTCTTTCAAACTGCATCGCCACAATACCAGGAATAGTGACCCCGATTCTAAACGGACAAATCGTCGTAAACAAGGTTCAAGTCACAGAAAAAACCCAAACTATTCATCCTTTAATATAATTTTCTCTAAAAAAAATAGAGTGAATCAGAATGGCAGATGATATTTTTCATCGCTTCTGGAGTTTATCTCGGAGGCGCCATTTTCTACGGTCTTTTCGCATCTGGCGAACCTCAAAAATGGGCCGAACCCAACACGAGTTACTCATCGTGCACCGACGTCCAATCGACCGAGGAAATCCCATTCGTCAGCGAAAATTAATTATTTTTTCAAATTATCTAATTAAATATGTCTTTCATATGTGTATTTTTATGTACCGTATCGTGCCACATTACCATTAAAAAACATTTATCTATGTTTACTTACAAGTAGCAAACATTTTATTAAACCAAAAACATGAAAAAAAATTTCAACTTTTTATCTTTTCTACTTATAAAACTCGTGCTCGGATTCGTCCTTCTTAATATTATTCTTATAACCCTTTTCGAAGTCCTTCGGTAACACTACGTAACGATTTTCTCTCACTGCGTGCATTCCAGCCTTTAAAAAAAAAATTAAAAAAATTAAAAATTTGTTAAATTTAAAAAAAAAAAAATCAAATACCTCTTGACAAATGGCATTGATATCTGCACCGGAAATGTGATCCGGTCGTGCAACGTAGTCTTCCAGATCAACATCATCACTCAGATTCATCTTCGAGGTGATGGTTGAGAAGATGAGTCGTTTTTGTCGTCTATCAGGCAGTGGAAACTCGATCTTCCGGTCCAAGCGTCCGGGTCTAAGAAGCGCCGGATCTAGAGTATCGGCTCTGTTGGTAGCCATGATGACTTTGACATTAGTCGTTTGATCAAAACCATCCATTTGATTCAGGAGTTCCAGCAAAATTCGTTGAACCTCTCTATCAGCTAAAATTAAAAATAAATAAATAAATGACGTCATTTTTTAATTAATAAATTTCAAAAACCAACCTCCAGTTTGCGCATCGAATCGCTTCGTTGCAATCGCATCGATTTCATCAATGAATATAATCGCCGGTGCGTTTTCCTTGGCCAACCTGAAGACATCTCTGACCATTCGCGGTCCCTCGCCCAAATATTTCTGGACGAACTCGGACCCAACGACTCTGATAAAAGCTGCTGTAGTGTGATGCGCCACCGCCTTCGCCAACATCGTCTTCCCGCACCCCGGGGGCCCGTACATCAAGACCCCACGTGGTGGATCTATTCCAATTTGTTTGTACAAATCGAAGTGCGTAAGTGGCAATTCGACCGCTTCTCGCATTTCCTGTTTCTGCATATCCATTCCACCGATGTCAACGTATTTTACGTCGGGTTTCTCATCAGCTTGGAGCATGGAAATGCTGCTGTCGGCCTCTGGTGGTAAAACATCGACCAAAGCGTTGCTGTGTTTGTGCAACGCGACGCTTGCACTTGGTTTCAGCAGTTCGCGGTCGATGGTAGAGAGAATTCGGACATAGTAGTTTGAACCTGATGATGATATAAAGTGTAAATTAAATTTTTGTTTTTGATTTTTGGTTGATTATTTGATTTTATTTGCCTGTGGTCGATCCGACGATTCCCGTGTTTTGATCCACCGCTTCCAGAAATTGACCGATGACCAAAGGAATGCTTTGGATGCGTTTTACTTCTTCCTGAGCGTGAAGATATTCCTTCTTCAAGTTCCGCTGCTCGTCTTTAATGTATTCTTCTTGAACTTCGAGAAATTCCAGCTGTCGTTGCAATTTCTGTTGATTTTTTTTTTAAGTTAAATTAATAAATAAAAATTTTTCAATCGATTTTTCTTACTTTGTAACGTGTGTACAAATCATCCGTGTCTCCTGTTTCCACATTGCTGAGGAATAAGGTGCTTGGTAACCCTTTTTCGGTCAATGTTTCATCCTAAGAACAAAAATTAAAGTGAGTCAGCAAATGTCTACGTATTCGTTAACCATAATTCATGAGTATTTAATCAGCTAAATATGTTATTTTATAAGTTATTGCAGATTTAAAATAACTGTTTGCAAGTTAATTTACCTTTTCCGGCAATATAATACCGATTTCTTCCATGATTTGTACCGTGATAAACAAAATTCGACCGAAAATGGCGTCAACCTGAACAAATGAAGACAGCGCCACAAAATCACAACGGCAAATCTTAGAACTATTAACTAAACTTTGTGCTTCACTGCAGTGAAATAAAACCAAAATTACAGTGTTTAACTTTTAATCTTTAAATAGAATTGTAATAGCATTTTATAGAATTAAGTTCAAAAATTTAAATAAATTAAAAAATTTTTTTTTTAAATTTTTAATAATAAGTTTATTATAAGCAAAATATACATGTAGCAATCCAGCGCCACAGGAAAAATTTACAACAGAAATAATATAAAATAACATTAAACAATATAAAAATAAGACTAATTTCAAGTATCATAGATACTACGAAAAATATACAAAAAAAAATCTAACTAGATGTCTTTATAAACCGGTCTTTTCATTCCTCACTCCTACAAAAAAAAAAAAAAAAAAAATCAAATAAATTATTTGCCAAATTAAAAAAATTAAAAAATTCTAATATCTTACACAACTTCATCATCATCCTCGAATAACTCCTCGGCATCATCTCTATCGTCTCTATTCTCAGACTTGACCTTCTGTTTATTATTATTTTTATTATATTTCTTTGGGAAGAAAGGGGCGTAGGGATTAACATTAGGAATAAACATAGGACTCGGGTATACCATAGGATTAAAAGTATTTGGATACGGCATATTCATTCTTGTCATTCCCATATTGGGTGCGAAAAACAATGGCATGGTCAAGGTGTTAGCTCCCATTACATTCCCACCTTGGTTATTCATGACCGGTCGCATCTGTTGCTTATTAAAAGACGGTCTTTGTTGAAACATGTTGTTCATCGGTTGAGTGAAAGCAACTGCGGGAACGAAGATGCTCGGTTGTTGTTGTTGACCATTTTGGGTCATCAAGCCCATCATCTGACCACCGGGTTTGGTCATCATCTGTTGCTGGAATTCGAAATTATTTCTGAAATTCTGGTTATTGTTGGGCGAGTTGATGAGAGCGATGTTGGAGTTTTGGAGCAACGACGCTAGATCTGCAGTTGTCATGGCAACGTCGATGTGTGGTGCTCCAGGGCCGAAACTGTGCGGGGGGACGTTCATTTCTGATTTAAGACCTTGTTGTTTGATATTTTCAGTTGGTTTGTCGGCAACGACGACTCGTTGGATGGTACTAGTCGGTTGGTAGAAGTTATCGCTTCCCCCGAATCCACTGTTGAGTCTGTAGGGACCGAAGTTGTTGCTCGACGGGTAAAAAGACTGATCTTGAAAGTTGTTGTTGCTAGGTCTAAGTCCGACTTCGCGCATCGCTTGTTGATACTCTTCTTCATCATCCTGAAGTTGCGCCTGATAGCTAACACGAGGACCGGCCATTGGACCTTTGTAAATTTGGGACGGATTGACAGCCATTCTTAAGGGCATTGGAGCAGTGATATTTTCCCCATCATCCGACATTCGACTTTCAGCCGCTAGCGAATCCTGAGCATTTGTGATGAAGATATTAAAAAGGCAAAAACCAAGAAAAATGATCTAAAAGTGGTAAAAAAATACAATGTCAGATCCTGGAAAAAATTTTTTATCCACAAAAATGACTGAAACTGAAGGAATTGGTCTTACCTGTGCACTCATCGCGATGGCCATGGTCAAAATAAGCGCAAAGGCTGTTCACCTGCCTTAAATACTCAAGGTTAAGTAGTTTAGTGGGACGTCTGGGGTCAGATTGGCGCGGCCGTACTCTCACGATCAAAGAAAGAGCACGATGGAATCTTCTGACCAACTGACATTGAAAGGTCATGGACACCATCACCGGTTTGTTTGAGTACATTGTATCATCAAGTTACAACACTAAAAGATAAAAATCAAAATTTTCCACATCAAGTAAAATTTTTTTTCTTTTTATTCATTTTCAGTTTTTTTTTTTCCCCTTCAGGTGATGTGTGATGATGATTTTTAAAAATGGAAGCCGGATTTTAGCAGTGCGGAACAAATTGCGCAAGAATTTCCCACAAGGGTCATAAATTTTTACAGAAAGTTAACTGAAAAGGGACATTTAACCTCATTTTTTTACAGGGGGAAGAAAACTGGGTTTGGCGATGAAGTAAATTGCTTTTTGAAACAGGAACTTGATCTAACAACTTCCTGGAATCGGGCTTAATGAGTGTAATGAAAACAAAACACACGAATTTAACCTATTTTTCCTCTATACTTGAATAGAAATGCATAATAAGAAAAGGGATTTTAAATAATGCATTAATAATAATAGCTTTTTGTATACATGGTAAGCTCTTATACAATAGCTGGGAGGTGTGTGTCAGTAGAATAGAATCCTGAGGCCAATGTCTTCGTTTGACCTTGGCCAAACATCTTAATCATCTTTCAAGTTCAGGATTTTTCGTACTTTATTTGGATTTCTGTGCTCGTTTTATTTTTTTCTCTTTGGGTTTAAAATGTAGATGTTTTGAGATGATCAAGTGTGAGTTGTTGTTAAGGGCGTGTCTTTATTTTGATTCTATTTAAAAGGCAAATTTTAGCTGCTCTAGATTGAGTGGAATAAAAAAAAATCAAAGCAGTAATCAAATTTGCAATTCATTTTCAATTTGTGGAAATTGGAGGTAATGGGATTCAAGTTGATAAATATTTGCAAAATTTGTTTTTATGTAAAAATACAGTCGAACCTTTATATAACGAGTAACGTTATAACGAATTTTTCTATAACTTCACATGACATGTGTCCTTTATAACGAATTTTATTCTTTATCGAAGTAACAAAATTTATCGCTTTCCTTTATAATGAATAAAATTCGCTATAACGAGTTCAATCCCTAGAAACTCGTTATATCGAGGTTCAACTACAGTATTATATCAACTTTTGTATTTACAAAATTCCTTTGAAATATTTGAAATTTTTATGAATGTCACGGTGATAATAAAAACTGAGGGTCAAGGATTTTGTCCAGGATTTAGTTTAGTAATAAAAACTAAAAAGTCAATTAAAATTGTTTTTGTGCGCGTCTGTAGATTAGTAACAAAAAAATAGATAAAATGTACTTAATTCACCAAAATAAAAAACAAGTTCAATGACACCAGAGCTCTCGTTCGGCAAAACAGGTAATTAGTGACCACCAGTTTCCCAGGAGTGACCACGGGGAGGTAGAGAGTTGGTTTTTCCACCCCTAAAGGGACTTATCACTTAAAATAGTCCAATTAAATGACCATAGTTTATTTTATGTTGTTATTTACAAGGCCAATTAGCACAGCCGAGATATACATCATCCAAAAGTGAATTAATAACAAATATCATTACACGATGGAAATAATGCCCGCAAAACAGACAAACATTAACAAATAAGTCTGACGAAATAGTTAATTATATAAATTATACATGAAAAGAAATTAAAACCAATAATAATAATATCTTACATAAAATCAAGCTCAACACATTATCAATAAAATTCACCATTTTGTGGTATAACAGCAAATGATAATTATCAATAATCATAATAATAATAATAATAACTAAATAATCTGCATCTATTCACAAGTTCCAAGGAAAAAAATATATTGTATTCATATAGAGCAGGAATAAAACTCCTCTGTATAGCATTTAATTTATTACGTCAACTTAAAAACGCCGTTCAAACAATACGAAAGGCACTTGATGAAACGAAAAGCAGCGAAAATGCACTGTTGCTTGTAAGCGTGAAAAGCAAGGAAAATGTAAATTAAAATAATATATTACAATTACAACCCTTGACCAGCATATTATAAATGCGTTTAAAGGTGATGAAAGAGTTTTCGATAAAGAATAATAATAATAATTAATTCTTATTTTCATAATTATTTTTGTTAATTCTCTGGTTAAGTCCAAGCGGCGTTATGACGTCGGTACGATGTCTGCGAGCACGATGCCGTGCTGCTGCAGCTGCGACCTGAGCAATGTGTTTTCGTTGCGCAGTTCGTCGCATTGTTGTCGTGTCATCTCCAGGTCGAGGGACAGACGCTCGTTGTCTTTGAGGGTGTCGGCGAGTCGTTGATTGGAGCTTCGCAAGTCTTGAATGTAGTCGCACGCCTTGGCGAGAATTCCGCCTTTGCTCTGAGTCGAAATCTGTAGACAGAAAAGAATTTATTTTTTTATTTTGTACCGGTAGAGTGTGAAAGTATAGATGATGAGGATTTTGATTAAAGTACAGTGGAAGCCGTTTGTAACGTAACTAAAAGGATCCTAGAATTTCTTACGTTATAACCCGAGTAAATTATTACACAATTTGTATGTCTGAGAGTTAGATTTTTTTTTGACGTTATAACGGGGTTTATGTTATAAGCGAGTAAGTTACTCGCGGGTTCCACTGTATGTAGGTAATTATACAACTACCTGGCCTTGTTTTGTGTGATCCTGGCTACAGTCAGGCACTATTTTAGACAGTTTGATTATCCAGTTATTGATCTTGTCACGTCTTCGCCTTTCAACTAAACAAAAAAAAAATTAAAATCATGTCTTAGTATAGTCGAATTTCTTTTTAGTTCATTGTTTAAAATTTCGTTATAACGAACTCAGTTATAACGAAAACCTCGCTATTACGAACTTATTTAAGAGACTTTTCAGAACCGGAAGTTGGTTTATAACGAAATGTCGTCTCAAACACTTAGCGTATGATGTAATAAACGTTATTTAGTTAATTTTATAAACAATTTTTCGTTTTTTATTTTTAAAATTAAAATTTTATGACTCGAACTATTACACAGTAAAGTGTAATATTGATGAAAACTCATTAAACCAAAAATACATTTTATATAACAAAAAAAACAAAAAAACTCGTTACAACGAACGATTTCGTTATATCGAGGTTTCTGGATACAACGAAAACCCGTTGTAATGGACCCTTGAGCTTCGATTGTACTAAATTTGACCAATTCATACCTTCGTTATGAGTCGCTCTCCTCCTTTCGTCTCTAGCGGTCCTAGGACCATCAACTTTGGGACTAAATTGATGCGTTCTAGGAGCGATTGATCGTTGACCGGTGGTCAAAACCTCTTGCGGCATCATAACATAAAATTGACCTAAACAAATATAAAAAACATGAGAAATTAAAACAAAAAATCTCGTATTTTCAATCAAATTTCGTCGAACCCGTGGCAGTAGTGGCCAAAGCAGCAGTTCCGTCGGTGGTACTGCCATCTCCAGCCGTGGCTGCGACCGTTGGGTAGTAAGCGAACCGAGTTTCACCGGTTTGTGCATCACCGCTCGGACTACTCCCGTTGCTGAAAGGACTCGCGATAACTGCTTGAACACCTTGTTGTCCCGTGAACGCGCTTGAGGTTATCACTTGTGCTTCCTGAGTTTCGGTGCCCGACTGAGTCACCTGCACCACCCTGTACGTCACGGCACCTAAAATTGTCGTTGATATTTTAAATTAAAAAGTTTTTCTTAAGTATCGTAGGTTTGAAAGAACCTCCTTGTCCATTTTCAGTTCGGAACTGGTAGTGGACTCCAGATGATGGGTCGATTAAACTGGCATTTGCAGTGGCTGCGAGAGTTACTTGCTCGTCGCCCTGTTCTCCCACTTCACCTTCTGTAACATGAAAAAAATATAATCATTAGTAAATGTGGTTAAAATTAAAAAAAAATAATAAGTGTTAAAAGTTACACGTTTCAATGTTTTTTTTTTATTTATAGTTATTTTTTTCCATTAAATAAATTTGTACTAATTTTAAAAACAGCTTTAAATTTGCAATTTTAAACGATTTCACACGTTCCACAATTTTTTTTTTTTCGATATGTAACCAACAACCAAAATAAATAAAAAATAATAATAATAATAAAAAAAAAAAAAAAAAAATTTTAAACCAAAAAGATATTTTTAAACAAATTACGTAATAATTTCATTTCGTAATTTTAATAAACCATTATTTTTTTTTACGATATGAACACGAATTTCCATATCTAGACCACGGACCACGGTAAACAGCACAATACAAAACGCTCCCATTATTCCCAGCATTTTTTAGTTCCTTTATCCTCGTAGATCCATTAACTTTTTTCCTTATATAAGCACAAAAACATAAAATAAAAAAACCATATACCGTCGATTTTAATTTGCGGTGTGTCATCCGACGTGTTGGATTCGTTCGTTTTATCTTGCGAACTGCAAAAAAATAAAAAAAAATAAAATTAAAGTAAATAAAATCAGCGAAACTAATCTTATCAACCAAAAGACCAAAATCACGCATCACTCTAATGATATTCACCAAAAAAAAAAAAAAAAAATTTTCCGGATAAATTTTTTTTTTTTTTTTTAATATAATTTTAAGTTTCATCCATTTTCGAACACGCGACCCAATTTCGGGTACCCCAAAAACGAAAAATATTTCTTTGGACTTTCTTAATTTCTAAGTTGCGATTTTCGAGAAACTAAATTTCTACGTCGCTCACGTATCTCACTAAATACCGACCGGGTGATAGTGGCTTGCAATGTTTTCACGTTTCCCGTTGGTGTCATGCGACCCTTGGGTGTTTCGGCGACGCCTTTGGCCTCGTTCTTTCCAATGCGATCAGTTGAAAACTTCTTACCTTGAATCCAAAGCCTGATCTAACATATCCATGTGGT
>JAQFZP010003166.1:0-11053 GCA_034695745.1 Geophilus truncorum | reverse complement strand
CGTCGGGGAAAAATAAAATTGACGTTATAAAGGGGTTTACGCTATATCAGAGTACGCTATATCGGGGTTCCACTGTACCGGTATGTGTAGATATGTTTTTCAATTTTTTTGTGTTGAAAAAAAATAAAATAAAATAATTTTTTTTTAATTATTAAAAGTTCTTTGAAAAAGACATTTTTTAAATTTTACATTCAAAAAAGTTTTTAATGTTATTTTTCAATATTTTATGTCAAAAAAAAAACTTAAAATTTCAAAAATAAATGTCAAATGTTTAATTTATATACATATATTAAAAATGACTTCTAACATTTCAGAATTTCTTGTCACTTACAACTAATGTCATAATTGATTAATATCTCATTTCAAACACAAAATAATTAATAAAACTCAATTAAGATATTTTTAAGTATTAAAAAAGTCAATAAAATTCATAACTTAAACATTTAACCATCAAAACCCCCATTCTACCTGTAAAACTTTTTTTTTTTAGATTTTCTGACTGCAGTTATAATTACACCTTCAACACAAAAACAAGTTCTGAAGAGCAAATTATGGTGTTTCACTGCAGCATACCACCATTTTCATTTTTCCCTTCTTTTTATTACTTACATAAAAACTCAGCTTTAACCCTATTAATAATAAACAACAACAAAGCCAGTTATCAAAGTCATTAGTGTAGACAGCTGATTTATATGGCAGCAGCCAACACTTGGTAAAGACACAAATGAACAAAGTTGTTTATCAGCATGGAAGGAAGAGACATTTTAATTTTTAAAAAGTGATAATAAAGTAAGTTTATTTTACAATCTTTTTCACTTACATGTATTATTTTTTTTGCAGATATTTGTTTTTCTCACAAATCAACTGCTAATGAGAACAATGAGTGGAAAAGAAACAATGGTGACGTCATATTATTGTAAAACTAACAATACAATCTACCACCCTGTGACATAGAAAAAGAAGTTTCCAAATTGAGCCAGATTCAAAAATACAAGGCACCCAATACAAAGTGATAGAAAAGCATGATTCTATACAAATTACAATATTTTTATTTTTATAAAAATTATTGAGTGTTGCGTGATCTTGAGATACGGTACATTCCTTAGATCTACGGTATTCGTTAATGTGGATTTGGAGATGTTTTTAAAATTTAAAATTTAAATGGCATTTCTGGTTTGATTAATAAATCTATGAAACCGGAAATGGTATTTATTTTTACTCCAAATTTAACGGTATGAAATCTACGGTATATTTATATAATAGTAAGTAATAATAGTTGTTTTTTTAAATTGTATATTTTTTTAAATTGTAAAATAATAAAAAATTACAGTAAAGTCAGTCCCCGAATTCCAGATTTTCAGCGAAAAATAATGAATTTGTTTTTTTAATTATTTTTGCAGCCAAATCGCAAAATGTCAGTCATTTTTCTGGAGAATTCACAAAACACAAAGAATAAATAAAAAGAATAAAATTAGGATTTTTTTTAAAAGCTAAACAGCGAAATAGTGCAACCGCGAATTTGTGAAAATAACGAATGCTCTGATTGTTATCAATAACGTAAACGGTACATAACAAATCCTACATAAATAATTCAACTGTTGATATTATACTGCACCAAATCGAAAGGTCTTCAACTAAATGTTTGTTACAATAGATAATTATTCAAAAAAATTATTTAAAAAAAATTATTAAAATAAATTCGCGGTAGAATTATTTTTAAAATAAAAATTAGGAATTCATAAATTTACTAAATAAAATTTTAATGAATCTGTACCGGTAATTCGCGAATTAGCATTTGGCGATTTACTGTAGTTAATTTCGCTGCAAATCATGCGCCCCATGAACGCCCGACTTACGAACGGGCAAACTACTTTTGTCGACCGGAGGGAGAACAACGCCATGACATCGTTGCCAAACTGTTGTGAGCGTTGTTTTTACTAATTGACGCTAGATGTGAACATAACTGTTCCGACTTATGTTACATACAAACTTGACTTACAGACAGACTGAAAAACGGAACTCGTTCAAAACCTGGGGACTGACCATATATAAAAAATGAATTTAATGAAGTAGCAGGCGCCATTTTGATATTTATTTTTGAAAATTTTATTAACTAATAGATGTATATTTTCTTTTAAAGTTTTATTGATTATGCATTGGAGTAAGCCTAGATCCAGATCACACTCAGAGAGTAAAATATTTTGAAAAGTACTGCAGTGCAGGGAAGTTTTAAGAGGCAGGTGTTGGACACTGGATGAAATTTAACTCAACAAGTTGCACTTTTCATACAAATAAATGATTCGCCCATGTTATCCTGGTTTAGAGATTCGAATGTAACTGATAGAGAAATACAAAACATGAAACAAAGACAATACATTAATCACACCCCTTCAGAACAATGGAAGTGACTTTCTTCCAATGTGTAAAATTAAACGCTTCCAACTGTCATCTCCATAAAATCGTAATTCCAACTTCCAACAGCAGATGATATAATTTTAATTTAAAAAAAAAATTAATTTAAAATTATTTTTTATTTTTTTTATTTTTAATAATTTAGGGACAAAAAAAATGTTGCAAAATATTTAATAAGTACATATTTTAGCAATTTGAATAATTTTCGAATTTTTTCCCCCAATTTGGAGTGGTCTAAAATGGCACTTCCGGTTCCGCTAAAACTCTAAACTTTTTTTATCACCAACTAGATGAACCTAACCTGATTCCCTGAAAGTTTCAAGATTCTAGTCACACCGGAAGTGGCATTTAAAACTGCTTCAAATTTCAAAACTTAATTCCACACTCAAATATCTAAGCAAAAATGGCACTTCCGGTTTAATTTTAAGCTTTAAATTTCATATTCACTTAACCTACTACATATAGAAATAGATCCTAAAATTTCAAATATATATAAAACCGGAAGTGCTATAAAAACCGGCTCCAAACTCCACCTGTGAGCTTCCCTGCAATGTACATTTCAACATTAAAGTAACACAGTGCAAGTTGTTGCACTATTTCCCATAGGAAAAGTATAATTGGAAATTGCAAGTTTCATTTCACAGCCTCCTTTATCTCATCTGAACCGAATTTAGGCTCAGACGCACATGCAATAAGGTTCCGGAGGATATTGCCACTAGGCAATAAGTACTTCATTACTGACATGTCAATTTTTGTCAATCAAAGAAAATTGTCTCGACACGAATTCTTTCATTTGCTTCGATTCAACACAGAGGCTTTATTGTAAATCTCGTCATTTAACGGTATATAAATAATAAAAATGCGATAAATTACAATTTTCAATTATTTTTCTGTTTTTTTACATTTACACATTATTTTATACAGTCGAGCCCGTTATGATGAATCTCAAAAGGCCCTTCGTTATATCGAGTTTTAGTTTTATCAAACCCCGGTATAACGAAATTTTTCGTTATAACGAGTTGTCTCGATTTCGCTCGGACTACGAAATAACGAATTAAGCAACATGTATTACGTTATTTTATAGTCGGGTTAACGTTAAAAGAGTTTATTACGAAATGTGCTGACAAACAATAGTATGTTTTCGGGAGCGCACAAAACGCTTATAATTGGTTAATTACGCCGTTACAGCCTTACAATATACATATAGCCCTACGTTTAATGGTATAAACTTGTAAAAAATTGTGTGTTTGCAAACTCGATTTTAAGGTTACGCCACTATACAATACGATGGGTTCGAGGAAAATTCATTCATTTTTGCCTCAAATTTAACAGTATTTACAATTTACACAATTTTTGCCTCCGTTATAACGAGATTCGACTATACCTTTAATCACAAATTCCATCTAAATTACAAGTTTCTGCAACTCATTTTATCAAATCATGTTGTTTACAGTTTACCATGATATCTCGCAAAAAAAAATCTCATCGTCCCAAATATTCAAAATGGCTGCAAACAGATCGACTCCATTTTACAGTACTATACACCAACCAAAATGGCTGCCTGCACGTAGCAAAACGCGGAGTAAAAAAAAAAAAAAAAAAAAACATTTACTCACATCTTATCTATCACATGTACCGACACCTTTCCCGACCAAAATGTCCACAGGAGATTTATTGCTGCTATAACAAACAGGAAACGCAAAGAGAAGATGACGCTGCAACTGGCCACGTTGCACGAATCGTGCGTACAGTCACAGTACTCCGTGAAAACATCGTAAGTGCCGGCGTACTTGAAACAGGACTTTCGGGAATCGGTCACGCCCAAGTGACCGCACAGACGGATCGTGCGCGTCTTCCCTTTAACTGCAATTACAATAAAAGGTGAATTATTCATGAACAACAAGTTTGCTCCATTTTTTTTTTTTTTTTTTTTTTTTCCACCGAGTTGAGTTGAGCCGCTATTCGCTAATTAGGTGGCTAATGAAACGCGAGTGAGCGTGCGTTTTGCTTACTTTTTTGGATGAGTTTTCTGCAGACGAATTCCTTGGCGTGAGGGAAGCGGTGAGTGCAGTTGGTTATGGAAAAAGTCTTCTCCGTGAACGGGTCGCTACACCGCCAGTCGTACCATGAATTGCATTCCCAGCACTGGAAAGACGACGCTGTTTTATTTGCAGTTGAAGGAAAGGGAAAAAAGAAAAAGGAAAAGAAGAAAAGAAAAGAAAAGAAATATAAATGAATGTTTTCGTTTATTTTGGAATTTTCTATATGGCTTGGTTTTAAATGGGATGAAGAAGAGGAAGTGTGGGATGGGAGGTGGAGAGGTGATACAGTAGTTGTTGGTTTTGACACTTGGGGGAGGCTTTATGGGGTGTTTTAAAATTGATTTGCAGTGGTTTAATATGATTTACAGTGATTTCCAGTAGTTTAATACGATTTCTATTAATTTACAGTGATAAATGGTAATTTACAGTGATTTTCAGTGAGTTATGGTAATTTATCAAGATATTTAGAACACAGTAATTTATTAAGGTATTTAGAATACATAATGATTTTCTGTGATTTATAGTAATTTTCAGTAATTTATGTTGATTTATGATTATTTATATAGAATTTCAGTGATTTATTGAAATTGGTGTAGTAATTTTTGGTGTGATTTTTTTATATTTTTTCGTAAATATTTTTTCTTCTAATCATCTAAGTTGTAATTTTAAATTTCTGCCACCAAAGTAAGGTACAATAAATTATTGCAAATTTCCAAAAACTTACAAGAACTTTGGATTTTAGTTTTTGTTTCACTTTCTCGGCACCAGTCGACGTCGACGGTGTTGTTGTACGTAAGCGATCTGAGTTGTGCGTCGTTTTTAATTAAATTACGATACAATATTTTAACATTATGTTAAGCAAAGCTTGTGAAAGCAATTATTTGCTTATCGTGCGACGTTTAGAAAGCAAACTTACTTCCTTTGAAAACGAGGCTAAAATCAAGTGAATAAAACTGCAAACTTAATTACGCGTGAAACAACAAAAGAAATCCATATTTAATGAAGATTAGCTTTACGAGATAAATTTAAACAAGTCTATACAGGTTTGAAAAATGTATTTGATCAACATGTTTTAAGCTTCAATTGACTCGAATCGAAAGACAAACAAATAAAGTGAGCAGAAAAATGCTAAGACAATGACAACACAGACGATAAATTTACATTTAACCGTCACTTTCGAATAGGTGCGTGCAAATAACTACAGATGGAAATTAGAAAATGACGAATTTAAAAAAAAAAGTTTAGTTTTGATTTTCAACAAATATTTATAAATTTTTTTTTTTGTAGTTTGTTGGTTTTTAGAAATGATGAAATGTGAATTTGAATTGATTTTTGATTCAAGTTGTTTGGTTGGTTAAAGGTGGATATAAAGTGATTTTAGAAAGTTTTTGGATTTACATTTTTTGTGATTTTCAATGAAAATTTTGGATTTCAATATATTTTTATAATTTGAACAAGATTTTAATTAAACATTTTTGTTTTTATATAATTTCTATTAATTTTTTCTTACTTTCAAAAATTACCACACTCAAAAATTTTTTTTAAATAAATTTTTTCAAAAGATGTCGCTTCGAACACAAAATCCTAATTAAAAATCTGTTAAGCATGCAGTTTGAAAATTGCCTTTCATTTAATAGGCATGTAACGACAGCGATAGATGTCATGCAAATTCTGCAATATTTGCATGTCCCCTTATTAGGGAAAGGTGATTGATCGATAAGAACCAGCCAGGCATGAGTATTCGAACAGGTTAAGACAATTTAGAGGGAAAAAGTCTGAAACAGTCAATTTTCGTTTGACAGCGCTGAGAAACTGAGAAAATGACAGACAAGTTTCAAATGAAGAAAAAGAAAAGAAAAATGAAAAAAATTTCATCAAGTGGTCCTTAACCTCGTGTCAGAAACTCATTTTTCTTAAATATGAGTTACTGATGGTTGCAAGATTTTTGTTAAATTTAAAAAGTGCACAAGTCATTAAAAACATCAAAAAATATCACAAAAAATTAAAAACTAAGAAAACATCAAAAAAACGCAAAAAACAATAAAAAAGGAAAAAAAAAATTAGCAAAAACATGAAAAAAAAACCAAAAAGATTAAAATTATTAAAAATCATCATTAAAAAAACATCAGAAATTATCAAAAACAATCAAAAACAAAAAAAAATAAATAAATAAATAAATAAAACTACCGTACTATTGTAAACAAAATTACTAAAAACATCAAAAATACACCTCGGCCATTTTTATTGATATAAAAACAAAAGACGAATAACAACCCACCATTTACCATTATTTATACCACATTTAACTGCCACTTGATTAATTTTTAACATAAAATATTTTTAAAAAAGAGGCTGCTTAATGACACATGTCGCCACCAAAGGGGTTGGAAAACGGCGGAGGAATGTTTATACGTGTGACAAAATGTATCTATCACTTAGAAAAGGTTTATTTTATGTGTAACGAGCCAATTCCGATTCTTCAACTGTGCAAACTTGTGTAAGAGTCCGGGCATTACCCATAAGCCTCTCGGGTCGAGTCGTAAATATAAAGATCTAGTCACGGGATTGAAGTCATAAAACAAGCGAGAAAACCTCAAACTAAGCATCCCTCTGAGAGACGCCTGGTGACAGGCATTTAGACCTTTTAAACATTGAACCGCCAGCAGGAATTGGATCAAACTTTTGATAATTCAAGGGTCGTTGCACCAGTTTAAGAAATTCAAAGGAGAGTGAAGAAATTTAAGAAATTATTGAATTTTTTTCTTTTTTCATGAGGAAATAAAAGTGTTGAAAGGTTTTTATATTTTTCTGGTGGTGGAAATTGAAATTAATGGCGTTGTTTGATGATCAGTCATGTTTTAAGCTGTGAAATCAATCTGGTTTGTGATGCTCGGCGTGAAGCCAACTGTAAGGCGGGGCTTTTGTGTATCGCAGTGAAGCTCGGGGGTTTAGTTTATGAATAATAAAGACAATGGTTGGATGTGTTTTGACGAGATTCTAAGGTTTTTATTAAATGTGAATTTATTTAGAGCTTGTTGCTATTTGTGGAAGAGGTATTTACGTGTATTGTTAAGTTTGAGTTTTGGAATTTATGAGCTTGAAGTTGGTTATGTTATGATTGTAGTGCAGTATTTGTGTGATTATAACGTTGAATGAGAGGAAAATTTGAAAAGTAAAATGTTCTAAGTTAGAAATTTCAGAAGTTGAATAATCCATAAACGTAATATTTCTATAAAATCAATGTTCATACACTTCAAGAATTGAAAGAACATTTCAAAATTCAAAAAATACAAAATTCTACAAAAATAGTTTCAAAATTGAATTACTTCAAAATTCAAATAATTCAAAAATTAAAACATATTTTAATTTTAAAATTCAAAACTTCAAAAATCCAAAATTCTACCAAAATAGCTCTAAAATTGAATTACTTCAAAATTCAAAAATTCAAAAACTCAAAAAACTCAAAAACTCAAAAATTCAAAATCCTACAAAAATCAACATTCATACAAGTGTAACTCTATGTAGTCATTACCCTTGTCCTCTCCACCCCCACCCAACCTTCATCACCCCCAAAAAAAAACATCATAAACTAAAAAATCTCAAAATTGAATATTTATATGTTTACGTGCATCTCTCGCATCACATCCATCCCTATCCCGATATTTCAGCCAAAGATTCGCTAACTTGTAAGTTAAAAAAAAAAAATCGTTAAGGATGAAAATGGTGTGCGTCTCAGCGTCTCAGCCGCTCAGAAAAAGAAAGAAAAAGTGAGCGTCGAGTTGTGGGTGGAAATTGAGTTGAGGAGAAGAAAGCGCACTTACTACCGTGGAATGAGCTGTTCTTCCAAATAAACGTCAACAGATATAAAAAAAATAGGTAAAGAAAAGGCTCGAAAACGCACTCAACTCTATGGGCCTGTCATAACTGCCATTTTACCTATTATTTGCTGTTATTTGAATCTTGCTTCACATTTCATTAAAACTCGCCCGTAAAACGGAACCGGAGATGAGATAATAATGTTCTTGTTACTGGTAATAATCAAATAACGAGAAAAGAGTTAAAAATGGTGGATTTTTAAAAAATTGAATTGTTGTGATAAATTTGGTTATTTGGCAGTGATTAATCGATAAATGTGTGATTATTACGTAATTGGGTCACGGTATTGGTTGAGTTTAGCGTTAAAATTTAAATTTAAATTTAATTAAAAGTTGTTAATTACTGTTTAAGATTTGTACTTATAGTTTATTAATTTGTTTATTTCGAAAGGATTAATCGATATATCAGTAATTGTTACGTAATTACGGTACGTCAATAATCGATTTGTGAATTAATAAAATAAAATAAAATGAGATATGGAATAATAAGCGATAAAACTCGATAAAAGCCATGAAAATTTTAAAATTTAAATTCTGAATGATTTTTTTGTCACACACCAACATCTTAATTTTAATTTTTAAGCAAAAATAAGTTATATTTTAATTTAAAAAATAAACACAAAAAATAATCATAAATTCATAGTAATTAGAAAAAATTAAAAATGGTTAAAACTTAAAAATTTGAAAATTTGAAAAAAAAATTTAAAACTATCTCAAAATATCAAATTTTAACATCACCAAAATAAAACCAAACATCCCTAGAAAATCTTAAAAATAAAAACCTAAAAAAAAAACCTTAAAAATTTAAAAATTCAAATCCAACATTACCTCCAAAACATCCTAATCAAAACCCTTTTATCATCTCACCAACACATTCCATCACCACCAAAAAACCCAAAAACCCAAAAACCCAAAATCCCAAAAATCCCAAAAAAAACCCAAAACTCCTAAAACTCCTAAAACTCTAAAACCTTTAAAATAAAATAAAAATAAAAAATAAAAAAATAAATAAAAAAAAAACCAAAACTCCACCAACCATTCACCTAAAAAAAACCCCACTAAAATTCCAACCACGTTTATCTAGAAGCTAAAGATTACTGTCACCTTCTTACCTGTTTTGATTGCAAAGGTGAGGAAGACGAAGATGCTGGGGATGAGACGCCAGCGGCTGGCCATCCTGTGAATGAAAATCTCGAACACGCGCCACAGTTTGCAAGATTTCTCGCGCCTGCGCACTCGAAAGCGCCCGGCAATCAATAACGATGCACAGTCAGTGCCATTTTTCTCTTACTATTATTATTATCATTAGCATTTTTTTTTTTTTTTTTTTTTAATATTTTAAAGATGTTTTTGTGTAAATGAAATTCTTACAGTCGAGAAAAAGTTATTCAAGTCTGGAATAGTATCGATTTGTAATTCAGGACACGAATGAAATTCGATGTAAGAAACACGTTGAGTGTGTTGTAAGATGATGATGATGTGATGATCAAAGCGCCGACGCGAGATGAAATGAAAAATTGCATTAGACAAATATATACATGTGAATTTGGAACCGAGAAATCCAAATGAAATTTTCTCGAGAGAAATACGGATTTTTTTTTTTTTTTTTATATTTTGTTAGGAAAATTTTTATTTCATTTTTTTATTTTTTTTTTTATTTTTTTTTTTAAATGTTGGAATTTTGGTTAAAGTTGAATTAAAGTAGTGGAAAGAGATGTTTTGAACTCCTTGTGGTAGAAATTAGAAATAAAAAATGTTTTTAATGAGATTTTTATTTTTTCATAAAAAATGGAGTAAAAAAAAAAAAGTGTTAAAATTAAGAGATTATGGTTTTAAAATGGTTTATGTGGAAGGAGTGAAATTTAATTCCCTAGTGGCAGTAATTAGAAATTAAAAAATTTAATGTTAGAATTGAAAGATCTTTGGTTAAAGTTGAATCAAAATGTGTAAAATTAGTAAAAGATATTTTTGATCCCCTGGTGGTGTAAATTAAAAATTAACATAGAATGTTATTTACGAAATAAATTTTTATTTAAAAAAAAAATATTTTTATACAAAAAATGGACGGATGAAATAGAGAACAAAAATATAAAAAATTACGAGATTCTGGTTAAAAATGGATTAAAAATATGTAAAAAGAAAAAAGTGAGATTTTAATACTCTAGTGACAGAAATTATAAATTAAAAACAATTATCTCAACTGGTGACTTCGGCAACAATACATCCCACTTTTCATTGTTGTAAACACCAAAACATTTTCTGCCACCAGACATCGCCTCTTACAAAATCCAATTCAAAAATTTTAAAAATAAAAAATACACAACGAAACCATGACACAAACAATCGATAAAACAAATCCTCTGTTAACAGTCGGTGCATCGTTGCATTCATCTTCACTACAATAGCATTCTTCCCAATAAACACCATTAGCGTGATGTCCCCAGTTACAGTAACCCGTAACGCCCGTTTCCGAAACCGATGCACATCGCCGTATGACAGTGCGCCATCTACCGTCCCCTATTAAAATTAAAAATAATTCAATTTAACACGATTTCTCTTATTTTTTATTTAAAAAAATACTTAAACAACAAACACAAACTAAATAAAAAAATAAAACTTACAAATAAATCCCCTGGGTCCTTGCTCTACTGATTTCATACAGAAAATACCAGGAGTGTTTGCTTCCTCACTCTGACAATCAACCGAAACGTGTCTCGTCTTATT
>JAQFZP010003165.1:0-11054 GCA_034695745.1 Geophilus truncorum | reverse complement strand
CTTCCGAAACGTCGAACCCCTCCGCTTGCGGAGTAAATATTTCTTTGGTGGATTCCAGTAACTCTTTAAACTCAACAGGTAAGTGTGTAGTCTTACCATTTGAACAGCTGGGAGCCAATTTTTCAACTTTCTCAAATCGCTTCTGTGTATAGCAGAAAAGCTAGTTCTTAATGCAAGGAGTTTAAAAGATATCGCATGCATAGGTCCAGGCCTGATAGATTAGTAGATGTAACCAAAAAATGTAAAAGTGAGCAAATGGTAAGTGAATAAGTGATCCCAATTCAGAAAGAAATAATACAAAATTCGAAAATAAATCCAAAATCGAAAATCAAAGCAAACGCCGAAATCAACTACAAACACCCGACACCCGAAACCAGACATGACACCAGACACCAGACACCTCCCACCCGCCCCCTTAGTCCATCCCGGTAATGTCGTAAGAAACGTAAACGAATAATTTCCATAACCGTTTTATTTTTTGTAATAAAGAATTACATTTTGACGAGATATTTTGAACTTTTAGTACAAAATAAACCGCCTAAAGATTGCGCACCACGTTTGGTTTATACGATATGGGTTTGTTGTATGGATTTTGCTGTTTAGAAAAACACATGATACCGTACCGCTTTGCAAAGGAGGCTATTTCAGCAGTTGGAGTGCAGATGATAATCTGCAAAGTGACATTTTACATTTGTGCTACCGATTAAAAGAGTAAAGACGATGTTCTCATCCTTGCAGCACTCGATGAATTAATATAAATTTAATTCTTGGTAAAAGAAAATGATATTTCTTACGAGTTATGGCACTTCTTGTACGGTAGTTATTGTAAATTTTACAAATTCCGTTTACTTGCCAAGTTGCCAGGTTTATGAACGTTTGGTGGCTTCATTTATGGAAAATTTACATTATCCAAAGTGGTTGTTGTCAGAAATGAGGATAAAATTTTCTAAATTGTAATTAGCATTTCTTTTTTTGTCTGACCGTAACTTTATCGTTTTTATTTAGAGTAAAGTAATTGTACTGCGATTAATATTAAACTATTTAATTATCTACTTTATTATCTCATTTTTAACGTTTTCATAATCTTTTAACACATATACAGTATTCGATTTTTTTTCTATTCCTGGCCAAATTCCTTTAGCATTTTTTCACCAAACATCTTGACGTCCGAACATTTCTGTATTTTATAAACATTATTAATTGTGTAAACCTAACTAAAACTCAACTTCTTACCTCTTTAAGCTGCTCAAAAACACATTTCTTTCCTTCTATCAACTGAGAAAACGAACCAAACAAACATAAGATAAGTTAAACACTCAAGTAGCGTACAGTTAATTATGGAAATGAATACCTTATCGAATGTCGTAAATTTGTCCTTACACGCATCATAGCCCTCTGTTATGATGGACGCTTTCTAAACCAACAAGAGTACAATGTATAAACTTAACGTACAAATTAAACCATTTTCGATCTTAAACTTACATCACTGACAGCTACACCTGCAGCCAATTCTTTAATCTTGTCAAACACCAGATTGTTATTACCATCCATAGCTCCGTGCTTTAAAAAGCAGCATTTGAGTCCAGCTTTAATCTTCGAAATTTTCTGAAAAATTATTTTAAAAAAAAGATTACATTAATCCTGAAATCAAATTTAGAAATGACAACAAATTACATCAGTTGCTTGATCGATTTCACTCTTGCATTCTTCCTTGAGAGTTGCTTTCTAATAAAATTTTAAATTAAAATTTATATATACAGTACTGTATCTACTTGAAAACAATCTTACGTGAGCAGCAACAGCTGTAATGTCGTAGCACTGTAAATTAATAATTTAACGTTAAATCAGATTTAAAAAATTTTGATTTTGTACGTACAGGTTCAGCAAGGCAAGTGAGCACAGTGCCCAGCAGGAAAGCCAATTGAATTACAATACTATTCATGTTAAAGTTGGATGTTGTCAAACGAGTATACACAAGAGCGACTGCGTCTGCCAAAATTTCAGTGAATTTATACCGTGTGAAAACACAATAAAACATCCCCTTGTATAATTCAGTGTCGTCAATCATCAGAGTCTGAAAAGGTATTCATTGGAAACTTGTAGATCAAGGACAACGCGTCCATTTCCCGGGTGTCATCCTGCATGTTCATGCTGACAAAAAGTCAATACGAGTAATTTGTATACCAAAATGAAAGCATTGCATTTTGTGCAAGTCATTTAATTTCTTTGATTCTTTTGTTGGTATAGTTTGGAATCTTACATTTTTATTTTTAATAATTACAGGTGACGAAGTTATTGCGCAAGTAGATTATTCAATACCTGAGGTTAATGTTCAATTTTTTTTATATTGCTTTTATAATTTTGTGACCTTGATTACTTTCACTGTACAAGTTCAGGAGCGGGATGCTTACGTAAGAATGTAATTTACAATTTATGTTGGTCGTGGTTTTTGTTGTGCTAAGTTTATGAGGTAATTTTTCATAAATAAAATAATTATCAAACAAAAACCTTTAGTTCACAAAATACCAAAATACGAAAAAAGAATGCTGAACCCAAAATTTTTGAAAATGCGAATTTTAGTCTTTCATGTAACTCGTAAGCTACATGGCACCGAAGAGAAGCTGACATATGTCCGGAGCCGTATGACAAAACCGACGTCATGCAGCAAAGTGTATGCTTAAAATAACTGGATCTCGCAGATTATTAAATTCATTACGACTTTATTGCTCATTTTATTATTCATTTGAATTTGACACGAACGGAATTGCGCCATACAAATTACAGTAAACTAAAAACACCAACTACATTTTAAATTTAAGGTTTCACAGCAATCCTGTACCACATCATTGGGTAGATTATTGTTTTTTGAAGAAGTTTTGATAATGCTGTGGGTTATGAGTTTCCGTTGATGTTCACTAAGAACTACTCCTTGTTGGATCTGTTCGTCTTCGTCCAATACGTGGTGATTTGAAGTAGCGAACGAATGGATTTTGATGGTATTGGTGTTTCCTGATGGCAAAATTCCAATTTAAAATTTTCGTATTTTCTTATATTTTTTCTAATACTGTACTTCCTGTTTCTCCTTTTTTAAGGATCGACGTGCTACAATAAAAATATCGTGACTAATTTCTCGGATCTGATGGGCAGATCACATCATAATAAGTTTAGGAAAGTTAGCAACAAAACAGATTTCGCAAAGATGTTCTTCTATAATACGTTATTCGTATTTCTATCATTTATCTGCCCTGCAAAAGGTAAAAGTTCTCACAGGTGAAATCTATTTTCTAAATACCTATGTCACACTCTTTTTAAGGATTGTTCTGTATAAGCACTTTTGACGCTACATACAATGCTTGCAGAATTGATACGCACACCGATTTTGTATGGAAAGAAACGGCTGAAGACTGTTGTAAGTTGTCAAAAGCAATGGCATTTTCGTCAGAAATTCCAAAGGAAAATGAAACAATTATGTGTACCAATTGTAATCCACTAAGAGAACAACATAATGGTAGAACATTATGTGGAATGATTACATAACTCTTACTTATATGCAACTAATTCTAGGTGTAAAGCCAGTTTTCTGTTACCAAATGTATTTGTCAAGTGAACGAACTTGCCAAAACGTTCATCCGGAAATGGCAACTTCTCTAACGGAATGTTGCGCTCATAGAGGAGCATTTAACAATTTAACAGGCTTTAGTTTTGAATTATTACAGCTTGCAAGTAAAGAAGAAACATTTTCTTGCATTCCATGTTTAGAAGCTATTTGTAAGTACCGTATGCCAAATATGTTATACGTACATAATTTTTTTAATGTGTTGCAGTTCCAGCAACAGAATGGACGTCTTGGACTTCCTGTAACAATAGTTGTGGTGGTGGATATAAAACTAGAAATAAAATATGTGATAAGGATAGATATTACCCAACCTATGCACTTTGCATTGACATGAAAACTGAAACTGCAATTTGCAATGAACATCCCTGTATCAAGAAGCAGCCATTGCCAACCGAATGTAAGTGCAAGACTTTTCTCACCGCAATTCAAATTAAATCAATATACTAGAACATCTTAATTTATTTACAGATTTAGCAACCATTAGCGTTCTATCCATATTAGTATTGCTTTTGGTAGGGGGAGGAATTGCATTTTGCATCTTGCGCAAACGAAGGTTTGTGTCGTTTTTAGGGTGAAATGTATTTGATTAGTGTTAATTTCTGCTGTTCTTTTCGAAACATTGCAGAAATGCGGATGCCAACCCAAGATCACTATCGGTATCCGACAACTTGAAAGTCGCTTACGCAACTTCTCCGGATAACTCGTCTCCCAGATACCAGTTGACACCACTCAAACGAGAACTTCCTACAGTTCCGCTAGCAAATTCACCCAATTCTATTCTAGATTATAACACTTATTCAGATATATATTCTAACGATTATTATGATAACGATGGTTATTTACCAATGTCCATCCCTGTCCCGAAAGAAAAAAGTTAAATACAGTACAGTATGTAATGTCATTAAATCAGCATTGAATAATGCAAATATATTTTTGTTATTGATGTTTTAATGCTGACAAGACAATTTATGTCACTTTTACAATCCTTTTAATTTTCATCATTCTTTGTATAAAAATGTCAATAAAATCAAATTTACAACATTACTCATTATTTTCCACGTTAGAAGATTGTGATTAGTCATTTTTGCAAAAGACTAAATTTCAGAAAAACTGTCAAATAGAAAAAGATGGGTTGCGTCGTTGAATTTTAAATTACGATAGAAAAATCAAGAAAACATCACATGTTTTGGTGAAGGCAATTTTGTAGATTTTTTTTTTTTTTATTTGACTATTCTATTCTGTAAAGTTGCCGACAACACTCCTAAATATATATAAACGTGAAAACAAAAGTAACAAATATATTCCCCGTACTGTAAATTGATCTTGAAGATGAACTCTTAAGAGCCGCATTATAAAAGTCACACATCATGAGTTGAACGTCAATGGTTCCGATTTTCTTAATATTAAATTGTCTTAATGTTAAATTAATTTGTGTAACTTTTATTTTTCGGCTGAGCTTTTGTTACAATTTAATTGCACTCTTTAACTTATTTATGATAAAGTCTGAGTAATAAAATTCAAAAACTGGATAAAAGTCACATTTTTACCATTTTATTTTTAAGATTTTAACACTTCCAACAAGATAGGACGTGGAAAACCGTCTTAGCTCATCACGAACTATTACTGACTTGTGAGAGTCCTTCACTTTCAGAAATTCTTTGCATCGAACATTGTTAAACTAACAGCTATACTAGTACCGTACACACAAGATGATTGTTTCAAAAAAATAATGCAAAGTTCAATCATTTCTGATAAATGACAGGTAAAGAAATTGCAATAAATCACCAATTTTTTCAACGTTTCCTTTTTCCAAAAATCATTACTAAAAGCTATTCATAATCATATTCACAAACTATTGTATTACGTAATAATATTAAATTTTGTTCAAATAATATTACGATAAACATTGTCCTTGCACATAATAATTAGTTGGCATCATGTAAAAGATCATTTACTGGCACTTGTACCAATTGATTCCAGATAAATAAAAATAAATAAATTGCACCAAATCACCAAATTTTTTAAACCTTCCTTTTCCTGTTCCTGTTCCTGTTCCTGTTTCGTTTTCTTTTCCTATAATTTATGTCGCGTAAGAATGACTAATCGAGCTATCAAATTACCCTCTTGTTTGATTAATTGCTTCCACTTTTGAGCTCGTTTTCCAGTGTAATTGATTCCACTAATCTTTGAACTATGCATTAATGACGATAAAAGACGGGTAATTGCAAAACTTTATCTACCGTTTTATCATTTAATTTTAAGAATATACATAAACAATTCGGAGAAGGAAAATAAGCGGAAAACACTTCTCGCAAAAAAATAACTTTGTTTTGACTATAATATTGATGTGCATCTAGTTAAGCAGCAGATTTATGCGCACTGACCACATCTTACTATGATGTTTTACATATTCGTCCTGTCGTTTGTTACGAGTTCTTTCGGTAAATTTTATTTATTATTTTTTAAATCTTTTTAAGTCTTTACAAATTAATTCAAAATAAAAATCTTTCAGGTTTAGAGTGCTATAGAACGTTTGAAGAACGATATAACTTATGTTCAGTGGCAAATGACCCGTTTTTTAAGAGCTCGCCAGAAGAATGTTGTAATTTAACGGAAGCTGTTGCTTACTCGATTAAAATCCCCTCAGGTGCAAGAAAAGTAGATTGTCAACCATGTTCGGAATTGAGAAAAAATACAAATGGTAATAATTATTTGTAATAAGATTGTGATAGGTTTTAAGTTGCGTTAACATCAACTCGACATTTTTCACTTGTTAAGCAGTGTTCTGCTTCCAAGAAATATACTGGATTGGCGAAAGGTCATGCCACGAACTTCATAAAGAAATGACGTCGATAGTTGACTGTTGCACGCGCAGGGGTTCGCATAAAAATCTCACTGCACAAGGTTTTCATTTTCAAAAAACTCCTCCTATGAATGCAACAATTCCAACTTATTCGTGTATTCCTTGCGCAGAAGCGATGAGTAAGTGTTTTATTCATTGGTCATGTTATTTTTTATATATCTAATCTTAATAAATTTTTAGTTAAAGCTGAATGGACAGTTTGGGACCAGTGCAATGTAACATGTGGCGGTGGGTACAGAATGAGAAAAAAAATTTGTCAGTTAGTTGGAGACCATCAACCGTATGCAACATGTATTGACGAAGCAGTTCAAACAAGTAATTGCAATGACCATCCTTGTCCGCATGGGATGTCAGCAACAAGTGAGTAACACTCGACACTCTCTTTATATCTAACTTGTTTACATGACAGAATAATCTAAGGTGGATTCAATACTTCGTTGGTTATGGTTTCAAAAGTGTAACCAATGAAGTATTGAATCCACTACAGATTATCATGCTATGTAAACGTAGTGTTGGTAAACTTCAACTAAATATTATTTTTCTAGTGATCGCTCTGAGTGTTACCATTTCGATACTAGCAGTTGTACTGCTGTTAATTGTATTATGGAGATGTAACTTGTTCAGGAGAAAGTTAGTAATCGCTTAATACATTTAAATTCGAATTTTCTGGCGCACAACCAGAGGATTTACGGTATTGTTATTACCGTACTTTAACCACTAATTGCTTTGTTTTATGTTTGATTGACAGACCGGCAAACCACAATTTAACCACTCCCTACAAGAATCACGAATTTGCAGCGGGAGATACCAATGTGGTCAGATACCAACCATCGCCAATGAAAAGAGAATTGCCAACAGTTCCGAAGGGTGAAACAGATAATCACACTTATGCTGATATCTTTGCCAACGAACACGACGAATACAACAGTGGATATTTGACAATGTCGGCCAAAATTTAAACGAAAATTGTAGTTATAAAAAAAATAAATTACTTACATTTCAATGCTAGCTACACTGAATTACTTCTTGTCACTTGAAAATGTATACGCAATAAGATAACCGTTAAACGTTTTGACCCTGAAATGAAGTAATATACTGTACAAGTTTGATTTCTTGATCACATGACCGCAAACGACAAATGAAATCGCGTACTGTTCACACATTTTTGCTTACCAAAAATCATCATCACACACCCGCCATATTGTACATATTGTACACTACATTATACACTTGTCAAGTTAAGTGTATAATGTAGCGTACAATATAGTGTTTACATATTTTTGAAATTATCTAATCACTAATTATGTTTTTACAAAAAATATTTTGCATTATAATTTGAATTTACTATAGGTATAACGATAGAAATTAATTCCTCATCTTCGTACATCATAGTTTTAAAAATAAATTTATTTTCTCCGATTTTAAATGAAAAGTAAGTAAAGTAAAGTTAAAAAAAAAAAAAAAAAAAATCACTTTTCCACATCGCTTTGTAATTCGAAATTTCATGTTTATACGAATAACTTTGTAAAGATAATGTACATATTTCAAATGCTTATTAGACTGACACTAACTCAATTACCAATTAAAGTGTGAATCGTTAAGAGCTAAACTTAAAACTCAAAAACATTTTAACAGTTATTTCGCAGAAAAAGTCTGCCAAAATATACAAAACAATAACATTATATGTTCATAACTGAAGCAACTTAAAAATTCCAAATAAACAAGTAAGTGTTTACACTTTTAAATTATAACGCAAGATTTAATTAGAAACAACTTTTTAAAAATATTCAAATTACATCGTAAAATAATGTTTAAGATAAAAAAAAAAATCATTAATCACACAAAAAATGACTTGACATGATCACGTTAAATTTTATAAAATAAAATTGCTAAAACACTATTTAAGTATTTCTAAATTAAATAAGTAATACATAAAATAGTGCAACAAACTGGTAAAATTCTACTTTCAGTTTCAAACCATCTATTTTTTAATTTCCAAATTAAACAAAATCGATTAATTTTATTAAAATACAGTGGAATCCGCTTATAACGACATCGGTTATAACGACAATTTTTGAACGTTCCCTTGAATGTCGTTACTCGAAGAATTCCACTGTATACAATTTCACTGAGCAGTCAATCGCTTATTTTACTTAAAAGAATAAATTTAGTAAAATTTAAACTATATACTTGGAAGTGACTATGTAGCAAAGCATCTCATGACTTGCTGTTACCGTTAAGACCCATTAGTAATGTCTGATTTTTCGCTTCTTTGACCGCCGCGTAAAAATCACCAAAATCCACGTACGGTTTGATTCGTCCATCTTGATCTAGTTGTAGTTTGTTATCTCTTGACGGAAAAGTACGCAGCGAGTCGCTTGTACTAGTTGTTTGCGTCGATGGAGCTTGTGCCGGGGTACTGGGCCTAAGATCAGGCGTTTGGTCGGGCGAAGATGTACTATTAGTCCCGTAAAAATGCGGATCGTTTGCCGGAATCACGTAGCGGGTGTTTTCGACGCCGCCGCCGTTGTTGTTGTTGTGATTCGGGGACGTGAGTTGTTGAGCCTTTTGCAACGAGCAGTTGAACTGGCGGACAAGTAACGTGATGTCGCCTCGTTTCTGGCACGTGCCGCTTGTGTCGCTCATGTACTGATCGTGATGCAAGCGCACGATTTTGTCCACGACGGCTTGAGCCACTCCGGTGATGGTGCTTTGCTCGGCGAATTGCTCCGCGACCATTTTAGCTATTTCCTGGTTAGTGTTGCTGGCTCCCGTCGCCTCTTCGAGTGTTTTGTACAGTCCGTCCGACATGAGCAGCAGAAAGCTGAAGGTTTCGTCGATCGGTAAGCCACCGTAGATTTCCGGTTCTGCTATCACGGGTTCGCTCGTTGCAGTGCTGCGTAAAAGTAACCGAATTAGCAGTTGTAATAATACAATAATTTGAATTTTAATGACACTTACTGGCGTAAAGAAAACTTACTTGAGCGACTCGAAGTCCTTGTATTCCGATTTGATCGTATAATTGCCTAAACAGCGGGTGTTTTCTTGGTTTCCTAGTTTTCTCGATTTACGAATATTGTCTAAATTTAGGCCCAGAATGGATAATCGTAATAATTCGTCTTCGTTCTTTAAATCGTGATCGACGCTTAGCTGAATGACTCGCAATTCACCGTTTTCATTTCGACAAAGTAAGGCACGACTATCACCTAAAAAAAAATTAAAAAAAAAAAAAAAAAATTAAAATCATCATATATACTGTTTCAGCAATGAAATTCGAGTCCAACTTCACACACTTCACACACAGAATGACCAGTTTAGAACGCTTTGTTGAGTGGGTTCAGATATGAGTCATACGGTAAATGACTTGGAACGAAAATCCCATATCAGTGAGTCACGGGTTACACAAAATACTTGCAATAATGACGACTACATTTTGTGAGCAAATAAAAACAAAAGATAAACTTGAATTATTACTTACCAACATTCGCAACGTACAACCGATCGTTGTAAATGAGTGCTACCACTGCCGTCGTACCGCCCGATATTTCTGCATTGACTTCCTTAAGTCTATCGACAATTTCAGGGCATTTTTGGTATAACTCGTAGTTGCTAAACCCCTTTAAATTTATTTTAAAATAAAAATAATTAATTTTACGTAAGCAAATACAATTAAAAGTTACACATACTTCGGGTAGTTCCATCTGCAAATTTGCTTTTTCGGCTAATAAATCGCCAATCGAGTCGAAAAATCCTCCTTCTACAGCTTCAAATGCCTGATGAAGTATACTTTTGACTACTTGATCTGTGATTTGTCCATCCAATTGTCCTAAAAGTACTTCAGCGGGCATATGTTGAGCAGCAAAATGAGCGGTGCGTTGTCCTTCGTGTCCATCAAATACACCGTAAAAATACGTGTCTTCGGTTAATCTAGTGACAAAGTTGTAAATATAAAATTAATTTTGTTTTTCTTTTCGATTTATTATAGGATGACTTGTAATTTTCAACCTGAAGTGGAAGCTTCGATCTTCGCACTCGTGCGCTTCTAATCTTTGTCCGTCAATACGATATATTTGGTTTGTTGACAGACCGACACCCGACAGTCTGCAAACTGGTAAGTCATCTGTCCAACTTCGACACATCTGTAAGAATTAAAATAATGTTTTCTACGTTGTACAAACACTTAAAAAGAAATTGCAGTAAAAGCTTACTTTGTGGGGGAAATGATGACTGCCCCCTTGCCTGTTGGGAAATTCGCGAGTTGGCATTTTTGCAACACCGGGTTTTAATTTCGCCGAGGCGATTGCTTAGCTTACTTTATTTCGATTTTTGGCTAAGTCAAAAGCGACCGAGATGATCTTAGCCATTTTCCTGCGCCATTTTGAGTTTTACCCACAATTCACCGGTTGGCGCTTCGTATCGTGTAGTCTGCGTAGCTGACTCAACAGCCACCAGAGTGCGCTTAGTTGGGTGGCGTAGATCGATTAAAAATATAGATTTTGCAACTTGTGAGAAAATTAGGAAAAAACAAATATTCCTTAGGTAACGATATACACCATTAGGTAACGCTATTGTTCC
>JAQFZP010003164.1:0-11054 GCA_034695745.1 Geophilus truncorum | reverse complement strand
ACAAGAAAAATGAATAACAATAACTAAATGTAAAACATGAAATAGAAAAAGAAATAAAGAAATGAATAATAAATAAAGAAATGAATAATAAATTAGCTAAATATAAAAAAACTTATTTCTTCTTCTTCTGCTCCTTATTTCCCGCATTTACCTGGTAATCTTTTAAATCTTTTGGTGATATGACGTCACTTGGCCTTAGAGTCGATGCTGGTCTGGTTCTTGGGATCCAACATGGCGTCGTAACTTGATCGTATTGGGTTGCGACTCACAATAAGATCATGATGTTTTCACGTGTTCTTACTTGTTTTTCTTGCAGGTTTCAAGTTGCAGAGCCGTCACAAATGATTTCTACGGCGTTCTAGGTGGTTTACAGTCCGAAATCTCTGACAAAGTGGTGAAAACCTGCCACCCCGAGACTTCTCGAAGGCTCGAGCGAGGCCTCAGCCTCAACAACTGGAACAAATCTTCACAATCCTCTCCAGTTGAAAGCAATGGCAACGCCATCAATCATCAGTTTTGCGCTCATGTTGCGCACCACAGCCTTCACCTTATCTCCGCCACAGTGGGCCATCACAAAAACCTGAAAAAAAAGTAAATATTAAAATTCTGAATAGCTACCGGTATGTCATTTTATAATTGATAACTTACAAATCCTTTTCTAATTTCGTAATTAGAAATTGTTTTTTCTACGATCAGTAAATCTTCGCTCGTTTTGCACGGTAATGCAAATGGAACGTTAGAATAATAAGTAGAATGTTTTTAAGTGGTTATGCACGGTATTTTTTGGACAAGTCCGAAATGCTGCACTGGTGAGAACTGAGGTGATGCGGGCTTCTTTTTCCAAATAGCCTTTCACAAATTAGTTTTTTCGTATTGTCTAGGTCTATCAGGTGCATTAGGATCTAGGGGAAATCCATCTACCATGTCGATTGGGAGTTCAGTCAATGGAGTTGTTCCCAGCCTGTGCTTGCGAAAGTTAGTTTCCTCAGAATGATGCATGCGTCCTAGGTTCACAATTGACGCTGTTGAAAATCATCCGACCTTCATATTTTATTCCTTGTCGTGCATTTTGTACATGCGTAGTACGCGGAGTACCCTTTTACGTTCAGAATATATGCTCTGGCCGGTGCATCACAAACGAAACTGTCGATCGATACAGGTAGGATTTTTTCTTCCATTTGTAATCCATTGTGTATTAAGTCCTTAACTTCATCGACGAATCTTTCAAGGTAGTCATCTAATTTTGGCTTCCCAGTGCCATAAAATATTCCAACTTCGAAAGGGGCAATTTCCGAGTTCAAGATGCTGATCAATATCGGCCAAACTTGAGACTTGCTACTTTTTGAAATTGGCAAACCATCAATGTTGACCTGCAGCTTTATGTATTCGAAATTCTTGCAACAGTTTTTCATTGCAGTTTGGATTCGTGCTTTTAAACTGACCATTGTGAAGTTAGTGTTGTTTGATGATGTACGGTAATGAATGTATGCGTTTGATTGATGGATAGCGGTAAATAATGATACGAGTGCTCGTGCATCTACCTCTCACTTCCACAGTAAGAAGCTGATGAATATAGATCTGTTTTATGATGTTCCAGTAAACTCTTGGTTATTTATTAACCCTGAGTGTTTATTTGAGTTTAAAATAAGTTGCACACATAAAAATAATTTTTAAAAAAATTTATACTTTGATGACATTACAATATTCCAAAAAACATTTTAAATTTTAAATTTGTGAATGTAAAAATTCTTTAACGTAGAAATGTTCTTTTTCCTATATATGCCATCAGCAAAACAAAATATCTTTTTTGAATTTAAATTGCAGAGAAAAAGAAAAAAAAGTGAAAACAACATACCACGATGATCATGATTGATAAACAATGGTTACAAACTCTGCTCCGTAAGTGACCTAAGAAATTGACGTTTTCTAATGTCGGCGGCTTCGACCTTAATTTCATCACTATTGCTCGAATTTAGTTCTGTTTGGCCCATAACTTTAAGCTATTTTATTAAAAACATAAATGAAAATGATTAAAATATAATTATTAGAATTTTACTTTAACTTATTATAAAAAATAATTATTTACCGCTAATTGTTTTTTATCCAATTCTCCATGTTTGGTATGAAGATGTAATTAAATTAAGGATAATCGCTTATAAAAATAATTGAATTTAATATTTTCGTTTGACCAATAAAAGGATATTGACAAGAAACTCTAGAATTGTAACATCCCAGAAACAATTGTAATATGCATCCATTGCATCTGAACAATTTTTCTCTTGTAGAGATTTAAATGCCACGATATAATCGATTTCATCCAGAAATTGACACAAAACAGCTGCCTGTAAAGCAAAAATCGAATAAAACCGCAGCAAAATAAAATGTGCATTTGAAATGCATTACTTGTGTGTGATACGTAAGTTGAGAGCAACACCGAATCATCCGTCTGTACACTTGATCATCGAAAATTGTTCGTGGTACTGGATAATGAAAGAAATCACTACTCGCAGCTCCAGCCTCTAAGTAGTATCTCAAACATTTTGCGTGATATCCTAACACTAAAACAGCAAACATAATATCAGTAACTAAGAAAAAGTATACTTAAATGAGAAAGAAATTTACCATAATTCAAATCGGCCATAGTCTTTAAAAATGGAGGGTAGTTTGGAAATAGCTGAAGAGTTTTAGTCAGCAATAAAGATAATGTTTCGCATACGCCCTTTGGATAAAATGCACCAGAACTGTACAAAAAAATTAATGATTTTAAAATGAAACTAAAATAATCTAATTAAGAGCACATTACTTGCTCACAACTGTTGGCCATGGCGTTGAATACTCCATAAATATATTATTGTTACTATCATCCTATAAATCGTACGAAAATTAAAGTTTGTTTTTATGCAAAATGCATTTATCTTACTTTCAAAATATTATGGAGTTTTGCTAGACAGGAAATCATCACAGACAATGGAAGTATGTTTTGAACTTTTGCCATAAAGTGATTTAACACCATTCTGAAATAGAAGTATGAAACGGTTTGGATTTGCACAGGAATAAACGTCAAATAAAAATTTACTTGCTAAATATCGCGTGAGGAACTTCACGCTGTAGTACATTTGATAACCCACTAGAAGAACGTTTCTGCTGGTTACTGTTATTGGCAAATATTGGCAACACTGAAATGAAATTTCACTCATTAGACTTGAATTAATGTATAAAATACCGTAATCTCCCATTACTTAGTTCCCAAAGCTCCTTCACAGCTTTCCTGCTGCCTGAATTCGCACTAATTTCGATACACACTTTAGCTAAAATGCAGGCAAAATGTAAACACTAAACAAAAAAAAAAATTAAATTAAATATAAAACGTAATTTAAAAAAATTTACCGTACCTCAAAACGAGAACTTCGACCATAATCGCAAGATGATAAGTAGACCCACTCTTCCACGGTGAGTAAATAAGCGACACAATGTTCAACTATTTCTGACCGAGGTAAATCTGAAAATTGTGCGTGTAATTATTTGTAGAAAAAGTTAATTGAAAGGACCTCACCTTTATCTTGGTAAAGTGCATTAATGCAGGAGATGCATTTCTTGATTAACTCTGAATTACGCTCATTATGCGGTTGAAGTGATTGATCTTGTAGTAAATCCACCAATAAGGCTTCCCACTTTATAAGTTTCGACAAATAAAAAACACCGACTTCCTTTTCTGCTACATCGAGAAGTTGACGACTTTGATGGAAATTCTAAGAAAGATTACAATTAAAGTTGTATGCAATTTGAATTTAAATTCCTATATTATACTTTTAGCTTTGTCAGTTCACGTGATTTCGCAACAAGGATGTAAACATAATCTTGGATTGCACCGGATAAACTACTTGGAATTTTAATATTCAATGGATTTGGCAATTCCCACTTAAAATACAAAAGAAAAGTTTAAAAAAGAGGAAGACTATTACAATAAAATAACATACCATTGAATTTATCTTCCAAAACGGTTTCCTAATTTTTAACGCGTATAATTTCACTATGACATCTTTGATTTCTTTCGGGTCGTAACTCCTCAGTAAATCACGCTCCAATCCTCCGACTTGCAACGCCAAATTTCCTGATACAATTTACGAGTGAATAAATGTATTACGGTAACTTGAAAAAATAATTATTTCTTTTTACCTTTAAAATCTCGCCTGAGCAACACATCACTTTTATTTTCTCCCAACTTGTGTTTTTCAGGATGAAAACTTTCTAATTCGGCTTTAGTGAACTCCTTTGCTAAATCATCGTCAAATAACAACGAAAAGATGTGTTCGTTTCCACTGTAACAAATGTAACTAACAATTCAAATAATTAGTACATGTATTACAAAATTTTATAAGACCAAATTAACTCACGAAAGAAACCCTTTCAGACTTCTCTTCTGTTTGTCATTAGCATGTGCGAAAGCTGCTTTTAAAACCTACATTACCGAAAATCAGTTATCACTGAACAGTTACTGGTCAAATAAATGCAAATTAAATTACTTTAGTGAGTACTCTGGTATCATTTCTATCAAGCTTCGTTAAATTCTGAAAGAATGCAGTTGCGTTTGGTTTTCCTTCTAGCACTGTCCGAACTACATTACAGACTGCTAATTGGATGTACAAGCTTTTTAATCTGAAATGATAATACAATTATTAATAAATAATAATTCATCACTAACAAAAAACAGTTACTTTGAGTTTTTGGTTGACTGTAACTGAATTTCATTTTCCAAGGATTGTCGATATGAAAGAGATATTTCTTGTTTTTCGTTATCCAATAAAAGCAGCGGAAATAGACCCTATAAATAAATCATTTTAAATTTTTTTTATAAGTTATTTACTTTACTTGTAAATAAAATACCTCGTATTGATCAGCAATAATGGATTGTAATTGTTCTTCAATAGAGGAATCATTAGTTTCCAGTTTCCTTTTCAAAATAGCAGCACATGCTTTTAAGTAGCCTATAAGACGACTCTTGTCAATGCAGCAAAATTTAAACTCCTCTTTCAACTGAAAAATAAAGTAAAATTTTAATATCCAGAAAATGTATTAAATATTCTGATTTACTTTGTCGAGATGGTCCTTTACAGCAAAAAACATCTCTCCTGCATTGGCGTAATCTTCGTTAAAGAAGTATATACAACCTAAATCGTAGCAAATCTGAGAACATGTATAAGACAAAGCGACGGACAACTAAAATGTTTTACTATTTTACTTGACATTTTATTTCTAATGCTGAAACCAGGATGCCCTTCGACCATTCGTGAGCACTGTCTTGTTTCATCTCTGTCGGTATATCGAAGCTAAGTATCGAAGGTATTGTAATATCTTTCTCCAGTGTTCGAATTTTATTTAACACTATCTTCGAATCCTCACAGGTGTCTTGAACCTTCAAAAATAAATAAAATTTGGTAAATGAACTTTGCGTTTGGATTTAAAATAAAAATTACAATTTTCGTGACATTTTCCATGGGTAGAGAAGACAAATTCTGCTGACCAGGTCTAAAAAAAAAAAATTCATTAATTAATAATAAGTAATTTTTTTTTAAAGAAATAAAATATTTACACAGGGACCGCAATTATTTTTGGAAGTTTCACTGGAAAATTTCTCAACATCACTGTTCTGATAATCCTTTAAAAAAAAAAATTAAAAATTAATACGAACAATTTACATAACTTGGCTGTTTAAGCCTACCAGCAATGATAAATAATAACGGAAAATAATGCTTCGTCTGCTAAATTGTTAAAATCCAACTCGAGATGATATTTCACATCGTTGGCTCGTTCAGAGTTCACACAAACTTTTAGTAACTCACTAAATAAAACGTATTGAACTGGCAATGGCAATCTAGTAAATAGATTTGTATAAGTAATGAGTAAGTAGCGAATTTTTGAATTTATTTAAATCATCTACTTCTCTTCCAAAATACAGAAATTCCATTTTAAATGTGCAGCTACTTTCAGTGCGAGCAACTTCAAAGCTTTAATTTTCTTGGTTTCGACAAGTGGAGTTTTTACTTCTGAAATAGAAATACAAGACGATAAAATCAAATTTCACTAAAATTCGTGATAAATTACAAAACTATTACCTTCTGGAATAAAATTTCCCCCACTTAACATAATAGGCATTGTATTTGTCTCACGGTTTTGGGAACACGATAGAAATTGTTCTATTAATTCTGTGGGTGTGGGATCTATTTAAAAAAAAAAATTAAAATTAAAAGTTGTAATAACAAATTGAAAAGCTACTGAAATACCTGCGTTTAGTTTGTTTATGTGTTCTTCCAATAGATTTCCATTTAACAAAAACTCAAACCAAGAAAGTGTTGGTGGTTGTTGTTGCTGATGATGGTGTTGAAATCCATTATTTACTTGTAAATCAAAGGTTTCCATTTCAAAACCGGTGTTTTGTTACAACTGGGCACGGACTTCAGTTGGTGGCAGCGTGGCAGGGACTAAAAGGAGGAACCTGAGGAACGGGAGGAACGGAGGAACCAGTCGGTAAATCCAAAACCTGGAATCAGGAGAAACGGGGGAGAAGGAGAAACGGAAATGCAAGACAGGAAGAACCGGAGGAACGGGAACATACAGTATAAAGTTATCACATTACGGTAGCTAAATCTCACATTTTATAGGAATACGAATCTAAAATGAATGAATATTCCACACGACTAAACTTTAAAAAAAAAATTTAATTTTTTTCGAATAAAATGGTACAAAATGTTTTATAAAATAAACGAGAAACAGTACCTAATAAAAAAATGAAAAAAAAAAAAAAAATGAAAACTTTCATAGAATAGTAGAAAAACAAAATTCAATATTACCGTACTAGTCATCTTGCGTTGAAAGCCGAAGCCATTCCTCGCACAGCTTTTCTCCTTTACGTGCATCACCATTATGTATCTCGTTTAGCCATTTTTGTTTTAGCATGTTAAGATGTTTTTCCTTTTGAGCCTTAGCTTCCACCTGTTGCTGCTGTTGCATTCTTTCTTCCCTCTGCTTTTGAGCTTTTTGCTCTGCTTCCCGGCGTTTTTGGCGTTGTTTTTGTCGTATTGTTGCGTGTCCTGGATCTGCTATTTCTAAAAATAAAATTTAAAATAATAATACAGAATTTTCTTGACAGCAGAATCTTGAGTATTAATACTTTTAGCCCTATCTTCCTCATTCTTTCTCATTTTACAAATCTTGTTCCTTTTCTTTTTAGAACTAAAAAATGAAAAGAAAATGAATGAATATAAAAATCATTTTGGTTTATAAAAATATTAAATACTAAGTATGTTACAAACATTATTTGCGCTTCAGTTTTTCGATTTTTCGGCATTCCTGCAAATAAAAAAATAAAAAACAAACTTTAGAATATATTTTTAAACTTTTAAAAAATATGCATTTACAGTTATTTGCTATTTTTAATATGCAATCACTGATAGAATGCAAAGTTAAAAATACGGGTAACTCGTAAAATATTTTTAAAAGTTTATTTTGTTTAATTTTTAATTAAAATTTTACCATTGTACAGGGTGGTTCAAAAGAAGAAATTTATTTACAGTAAATACGAAAAATTCTGTTTCTAGTTTACTTGTGAATGGACTTCTACAAACGAATGACTTAACTGTCATATACAAGTAAACTAGAAATAGAATTTTTCTCATTTAAATAAATCTCTTCTTTTGAATCACCCTGTATTGACTAAACGTAAAATTAAAGTTGTTTATTATGATTTAGTAACGTGTTTGATAATTTCATAGCCCAGCATCTTGTCGAGATCAGCAGGAACCAATCAAGCTGTAGTCGCAGATTAAAGCAGACGAATTTCACGTAACTCTATTCTACCCTAAATTAACAAATTTTAAGTGCTTTTACACATCGCAATCTCGGTCTATACGTAGCATTAGTACTAAATCAAAATAAAAAATAAAACGAAAGAACTAAATCATATTCGAAGAATAAAAACAACCCGAACTTTAATTTTTGAAAACAGCGTCTGCTTTTGCAAAAGTACTGTGCTCACTTTCAGTTGCATTAACACTTTATTATATAAATATGTCTGTAGACATAGAGTGTATTAACGTTTGTTTTAATCGATTTCCTTTGATCATACGGTACCTGTTTACGAGTAAGCGAAGATCCGAGAACCGAGATGTTATAGAACTTAGGAGAGAGAAAGCGGTTTGGCGGTTGTTGTACCTGAGCCTGAGCGAGCTATGGCTGTGGTCACTAGCAATCCTAGCGGTAAAATATGTAACTAAAAACAACCACAGTACCGGTACGGCAATGATTTGAATTTATTTATTGACAATTTGGCAGCAATTAACTGTGTTTATTGGTTTCTTAATTGGAAAAATGTGCATTTACATTTCAATATTGTCAGTATTAATGTTAAAAACCAATGCCGTAAGGAAATTATAGTACTTGTGTACTTCATCTATTTTCTTATTACCGGTACGGTATTTAAAAATTGCAAAAAAATAATAAAACGAAAAGTGACCATTACCACCAGATCGAATAAATTGATCTTGCATTTGTTTATCATCTCAAACTAAAAAAAAATCAAAGTTGGCAATTTTTATTTTATGTTTTAATTTTAAATAAAAAAATAAGTAATGTAAAGTAAAGTAAAGTAAAGTAAAGTAAAGTAAAGTAAAGTAAAGTAAAAAAAAAAAAATGAATACGGTGTACAAAAATTGCAAATTGTAAATCACAAAAAATAAAATTGAGTTTTTCTTCGCCACTAAAAAGAGAACCGTTTACCTATCAATTAAAAGAAATAATTATTAACTTGTAACCATCTCGAATTTATAATTATATTGGCTTGCTTGTATTTCAACCAACATTTCCTTCTCTTGTTTCACTTCTATCTTTACTGAAACATTTTCTTCTATACTCGTCGTTTATTCGCCTCTATTTCTGCTCTCTTGGCTAGTTTTTCGTAGTACTTATTTCGCCTTTTCTGTCTCATCGACACATTGTTTGGATGCGTAAAATAAACTTAAAAATTAAAGTAAATAAAAATTGTAAACAAAAAATAAAAATAAAAATTATCTATACGGTAGTTTGCAAAATTTTTTTTTTTTTTTTTAAATTTATTTTGTCATCGAAATTTACTTTTTGTTTGGGATGTTTTTTGTTTCTTGTTTATTACTAAACTTAACTTTTCTTCTTTTCTTCGACACACATACTTTCCAAAAACTCAACAGCTCTCAAATTGATTTCACAGTTCTCACTCTCCAATGCCTTAATAATAATCTAAATCACAAATACTAATCTTATAAACGCTTTTAACTTTGATTAAGTTGATTTTCTATTCATACTCTGAGCATAGCTCTATTCAAAATGCTTCCTCACATGCTTGTAATAACAGAGAACTACTTTCTCTAAACACTTTACGACTGCTGCTTGAATCGCTGAACTTTATAATTCACTCGTTTCGCAAAGTGCTTCCAACATCAGTTGTTTCTCAGGTTCGTCTTCGAAAACAAATCTCAACCAGTTCACGCAGTTTAAGAATACCGGTAACTTTAAAGCAGTTATTTTGAAATGTATACTAAAGTTATAGAAAAATTACTTTTGTTTTAGTCAAATTGGCACAAATTTAACGTTAATTTACTGGTTAACTCCTTCATCTTCGTCTCCGCTACCTCAGAACAGCCAATTGGTTTTTCTGCCATTTTTGACAGGGAAACTCGTTTCTAAAATATTTCTTGATGAAAGGAGTTTATCTCGATGTGCAAAACTAAAAAGATTTCTTTTATTTAAAAAAATAATAAAAATTAAGAAAAAAAATGATAAATATTGCTTTTAGAGTGCGCGCGGGTCAGTAAGAATTATCAGTGGCGCTAACTTTAAAATGTTTTTTTTTTTTTTTTTTGGCAATCTCTGGTTGCACCCAAACCGGGACCGATCTTGGGACACAGAATGGGATCGCAAACGATATCGCAAGCGGGATGGGCTGTAACGCTTGCTACTGTATCCCGATATCGAATCAGAAGAGCTCGACCTAGGGGAAAAAACGAGAAAGATAAAAATAAACACGAGTGATCAAGTTCATTGACAAAACGCAGTGAAAATTCAAATTTATTTTCTAAAATTAAAAAAAAAAAAAACACTTTTTCTACTTCTAAATCACCGATGAATAAATAAAAAGTGTATAGAGAGGTGATAGCGACCTCTTTTTACCCGGTTACCTTGGCCGTGAACGCGAATGGCTTTCGAGTTTGCGTTTCCTGGGCGAGTGGCGCCCGGCGAGCGAGAAGATGAAGAAGACGACGATCGTTTCTCTTTTTTATTCTCTTCCGTTTCGCCGTCGTTGCTGACGCCCCAGTCACTCAAGTCGTATTTGAACAAATCCCCGTCATCGTCTCCGTCCTTGTCTTCCTCGTCGTCGATTTTCGACGCCTAAAAATATCGAAATTTAAAAACTTGATAAAATACAAATAAAAAATTAAAAACTTACTTTTGGTTGTACATCCTGTTTGCGCGATTTCTCATCCGGTTGCTGTTCGTCGTCTCCGGAACCTCGGAATTTTTTCTTCTTTCGTCCAAACTGCGAGAAAAATAAATTTTTATTTAAAATTCAAAGTTTGCATGTTTTCGTTAGTTTTTTAAATAAAAAAAAAAAAAGGAAAAAAAACTGCGATATTTTTCAAAACTGATAACTTTAATCGATGATCCCCTTTCGTGTTTGATTTAAAAAATCATTTTTAACGATTACACAAAATACCAGAGCTCTCGTTTAGCACCACACTAAAGCGGCCCAAGGAAAACCACGAGGAGGTAGAGAGTTGGATTTTCTTTCCTCGGGAAGAGATCATCATTATCACTGATGATCACTTCCCCGCCACCAGGCGCTCTCTAAGGGACCTGCCACTGGGCGCTCTGTGAGGAGCGCGCCAACGACGGGGGGGGGAACTAACGGACCCGACACTGGGCGCAACACGAGGAGCGCGCCAACGACGAGGGGAACTAACGGACCCGACACTGGGCGCAACACGAGGAGCGCGCCAACGACGGAGGGAACTAACAAACCCGACACT
>JAQFZP010003163.1:0-11055 GCA_034695745.1 Geophilus truncorum | reverse complement strand
AGGCAATTTCAGAAAAAAATATTCAAAAATCAAACATATGTATTTAACATTTATTAATGATAAATAAAGAAGACGATAAAGTTAGAAAAAATAGCGCTCAAACTGAATGTTTGTTTATTTCTTTATAGCGCCGTAGCTTACTTTTAGTTTCAGTATCAATCGGTAGAGGGCGATAGTAGCAAAGTTGGAGGGCACTTTGGGAACGTGTGTTGTTTTCTCGTGAAAAATAAGTAATTTTCAAAGCCTTAGCAGTCGTTTCTCATGAGAATATGGATGTGGCAGGCGTAGTGAGAGACGTTGAAGCCGATCGGTAAGAGTTTATGTGAAAAATAATAATCTTTATGTTAATAAAAACAAAATAAATTCTTTAGAGGCGATCCAGCAGCTGAATCGGAAACTAAAATCGCGAATACCAGAGCTAAGATTCTAAAATGCTCTATCGATTTACTGACTAAAGAAGGTACAGTATATTTATTTATAAAAAATTAATTAATCAAAACAGCAATAGGATTTATTTATTTATTTATTTTGATTTTGATGTATTTTTTCAGGAGACGTTGAATCATTTTTTCGCGTGCTAAACAAGATCTTGGGAAGATCCAAAGTTGCAGACGTTTTCGTCAGGAGATTACCAAAGAGCGACAAATTTAAATTAGACCATATTAAAACAGAGATTGCTACATATAAAGGTATGCTATGACTAAAACTCACAATTAGATTTACGTTTTTTTATATCGAATTTAATTTTCAGCCTCTACGCGATGTCTTCTGTCTCACATGATGTTTTTCTTTAGCCGAAAATGTTCGGAAGCAGCCAAGGAAATAGGAATTCAGTTTATAGTGTCGTTGTTTGATCTCATCCAAGTTCGTAATGGGTTTTTCTATCGCGAATTGGCTACGGATCTCATCAATGTCATTAGTGGTGAGAGAGAAAATTTAAATTATATGTGTTTTAATCGTGTAGTTATTCACACATTTTTATAAAATATAGATGTGATCAAAGTTCACGATTTCTTCAAGGAAAATGGACCAAAGTGCACTTTCCAGTGGTTTAAAAACAAGGAAATAATCACTCTTCGCAGCTCAGAGGTATAAAAAAATTTTTAAAAATTATTTTTTTATACTTATACTTTATTTTAATTTATTTTACAGGCTCCAGTGGTTTTAAACGAATTTACGATGGATTTTGAGAATTTTAAGCAGTGCGAAACGTTACAAATTACGTTAATGTAAGTTTATAAAAAAATACAAAATTAAATAGATATTATAATTTCAGTATTATTTCGTAGGGAACTCGTAAGTCGAATGAACTTGACATGTAACGTCGTTCCAAGTGACATGTTGAACTGTTGGAGATCGGTTTGCACTTACCTAGAAGTCGGTAGCGCAGAGTTAAAACCAATAACGTTAGAAGCACTTGCGGTTTTGCTGAACAGAAACGGCATTCCGGAGAATCTTAAGTTTCAAGAGTATTTTTTCGCATGTATGAGGACGTATTTTGCGTTTTTACTCAATGGAAGATTCCTCCACTTCAAGTAAAACCTGTTTTTATTAGTTGTTTAATTCGTGTTTTTAATCTAATAATATAATTTTTTCAGGAATTTAAATCAACTCGAAGATAGTTTTTCCACTTGTTTAAGCAGCATTTTCAAAGTGAAGAAGTGGAAGAGCCATTACTTCATGAACTACATCTCATTACATACATTTTTTAGGGAATTCGTATTGGTATTAATATTTTTAATTTAAAAATTATTTTATGTATTTATTTTAAAATTTTTTTTACAGTCAATCAACAAACACGGCCTCGCAAACATTACCCGACCTGCATTGCGGTTATCTGTGTCTGAAATTACGGGCTGTATGTTTTATAACTTGAATAAATGCGAGCCGCTTTATAAAGAGAAGCTTGTTAAGTTACTGCAAACAGCTTTGATCGAGCATTATATCCAAAACTGCGATTTCAGGGTAAAATTTTGTAAATTTTAAAACTTAAACTTTATTTTAATCCTTTTTTTTTTATTTTTAGTGGACAGCGCAGTGCATTCATTCCTTGATAAAAGTCGAGATCGAGTACAACTTTCCTAAAATATTACGTGCAAAAGAGAAAAAAGAAAAACAGAGCACAAGTCTCGAAACTTTGTACGACGAAAGTATTACAAATATCGGTGTCAACGTCACGTCACTTTCGCCCACTTGGGCCCGTCTGAAGGATCGCTATCAAATGATCTTACAGAGATTTAAAAATAAAAACGTAAGTTTGTAATAATTTATAAAATGTGTTAGAAATTAATTTTTTTATGTTTTTATTACAAGGTCAACCAGCTAGATGCAGATTTGAACGAAATGCAAGTTATAGTTGCAGCTGGATTGATGGGATTTGTAAACTCTCAATTGAATGGCGAATCTGAGGGCAAACTCGGGTTTAAATGGTTTCTCGAAGAGTCTCCAGTGGTTTTGTGCCAAGTTTGTTTTGATTTGTTGTGCGCTGTGCCAACTAAAAAGGTGTTTTCAACTGTCGTAAATGTGGTCGCGGCTGTGTTCAGCGCTGAAGGTATAAAATTAAATTATTTTTTAGTTTTAGTAATATAAATTAATTTTTTTTTTCTCTAGGTTTGATTAAATTGCACGACGTTTTTCCTCATATTGTTGCAATAGCTGCCTTTCCGTGGTTGAACATCGCTTCCACGACGGATAACGTTGCAGTTACACAGAAGCTGAAACAATGTCTGCCACTAAGCGCGAAAGTTGACTACGAAAGCGATTTTGAAACGCTGAAATTGTGTGCCTGGATTCTCGCGTTGATGCCACCGAGTGTAACCATCGATTATCGCTTTGTAATCTTTCGAGGAGTTTTAGTGAGTTTGGAATTTGTAAATGCCAATTTTTGATTATAAATTTTTAAATTTTAATTTTTTTTGACAGTGCGGAACAAATTTAGTTCACCAAACATTCTTTCTTGAAGTGATGCCCATCTTTTTGCAAAATTTGCAAACAAAGAGAAGAGAAGATTTGTTGAAAATAGTCCAGTAAGAAAATTTAATTTTTTTTTTATTTTTTTTTTAAATATTTATTCTTAACTTTTTATTTATTTTATTTTTTCTCTGCAGGGATCAAATAAATGGTTATCGGTTAGCTTCACACATTACTATAGCTACGAATTTAGGATGTATTAGTTGCATATTGACTGGAAGAGCCACTTTGATCAAAAAAACGTCAATCAACACTTTTTACGAACACGGATTTCTAAAATCTGTTGCTGTGCATTGTGGGAAATGTTTAGAAAAAGAAGATGAAACTTCGACTTCACCAATTTTTATCGATACGACGATTCTAGGGCCATTTTTGGGACTGGTATCGCACGATAACAGAGACGTCAAGTTGGGTACGTTAATTTTCTTTTGCTAAAGTTAATTTAAATTCGCGTCTAATTCTTGTTTTTTTTTTTTTTTTTTTTTTTTAACAGCTTTAATAGAAAGTTTCAAGTCAATTTTCCTTCACGTTAATGTCGACGTGAAGTTAATGAATGTTTTTCTTGACTTGATGGAAGATGAAGATGTCTTGGTGCGCAATAGGCTAAGCGCAGAATTCTCCGTTTGCGTGAAAAGTGTTTGGAACCATCCAGCTATTCAGGAAACGATTGTCGAGAGATTTAAGCCAACTTTAACGAAGGCGTATCGAGAAAATCATCTTTCGAAACAAGAAACACTTTTAGCCTTGATAGGCCAATTTGGAAGGTATTAGATTTAAAAATAAAACGCTTTTTCTCCGAAAATTTAATAATTTATTTCTGTAACAGAATTATCGACAAAGAATTATTAGACTTCGCAGTTCATACCTTAGTTGACGGACTCATCAACGGAAACGTAGTTTGTCAAGGGGCTACAGAACACGAATTACGCGGCATCGCTATTGCAAAGAAAATGGACGTCAACAAGATGTTTTTTCAATTTAAGGACATAATGATCGACGTAAGTCCATTTATTTAAAAGCAAATTTCAATTTTTATTTACCTAACCTTTTTATTTTGGTTAGAATTTGAAGAAACGGCTGACAAACTTACAAGAAAACAACGATCCCTCTGTTTCGAAACCTATCATTACGATGTCGGTGATGTTTGAATTCAATAACATCAAACACTTCCTCGGGGTAAATTGTTTATTTAACATTAAAAATTGTATTTTTTAATTTTTATTTCTATTTTAGCGCATATTGCAATACATCTTGCCTGAATTGTTGCTTCAACCCGGTCAAGTGACGTCAGGATTGCTCAAATTGTTTGCTCATCTAACTCAAACAACTCCGGCTCAGATCCTGTGGGTGTATTTCACGCAAATCTACGCGCACATGCTTTGTTTTTGTCCAAAGAAAGAAATGCCATCTGTTGTCACATTTATAGAGGTAATTTGTAATATAAAAATAGATTTCTGACAAGTGAGTGGTTTATTTAATTTTTTCGTTTTACAGGTTGAAGGCGGAAAAAGTATAAAGGAATTCGTGCGAAACTACAATTCGAAGATTTTTCACGAAGTACTCATGCGCATTAGTACGCATTACGAGGAAGTATTTTCCGCGATGAAAATGTTAGCGTCACACATCGACTCGGGTTTTAAACCGATCAAAACCCGCGAAGATTTTGCGGATTTTCTACAACCGCGGCTTTTCGGATTTGTGAATTTTCTCGATTATCAATTTCTAACATCGCAGACGGTGTTAAAGGAAGAGAAAAAATTGGTAAGGCATTAAAGATGAAAAGATAATTGATGTTTCTAATATTTTTTTTAATATTTTTTTTTTTTAGTTGTTGAGAAGTTTGAACGTCATTTTTAAGTTGCTCGGTCCGACGCGTCTTACGCCCGTACGAATGAAGTTTTTGGCCACGCTTAGAAACACGATGATAAGCAACGATTCGGAGTTGGTGGATTTGTGCATTGCCGCATGGGGAACGTTTGTTCAAAAGTAATTTTAATTTATAAAATTTATTGTGTAATTTTAATAATTTTATCACTTCAGTATCGAAGAGTCGACCTTAGGATCCATCCTGAGCCAAATCGTGATTCCGCTCTTGCCATTGCTTCAAGTTAAGCCACAAGAAGTAGCGGACATATTTTATTTTTGCATCGTAACCAAGAAGTAAGTATTAATTTATTTATATAATTTAACTCATTATTTTATAACATTGTTTTTATTTTCAGGAAGAGCGTCAAGAATTACTTGCACGATTTGTATCTTATCCCCGACATTCCCGAATTGAGCAGAGTCAACGAAGTTCTCAAGGCGAATCGAGTGAAACCGGATAGCCAAGAGGATTTCCTCAAAATTCTTGGATACAGTCTGAGAGCAATCAGCCACGAAAATGTCGGCGTCCGAACCCACGCGTACATGAAACTTAAAGACGTGCTTCGGGTTTACAAGGATTTGATCTACAAGTTGATTTTGGACAAGGAAACACTCGATCCGATCATCTTGGACCTCGTCAAAACGGTAGAAAATTAAAAAATCTATATGAAATAATTTAAGTACCGGTACCGGTAATTATTTTTGCGCATTTTTAGATGGTCGTTGGATGCAAGGAAACCGACACTCGCATCCAGTCGCTTATAGCGGAATGTCTCGGCGAATTGGGCGCTATAGATCCGGGACGGTAAGTTTAAATACTTAAAAAAAATCCTTTGTTTGTTTTAATAATTTTATTTTATAAATTGTAGGCTTGGAACGAGTAATTTTGGAATCGTTTCGACCAAAATTTATTTCGACGTCGACGATTCTAATTTTGCGTTCGACATGTTTCAAGAACTCTCCCGCGCGTATCTTCGAGCCGACGGACCAAAAGTGCAAGATTGTTGCTCGTTCGCCTTGCAAGAGATGTTGCGCTACTACAAACCGATGAACGAGGTCACGAATGAAGCCACCGAACTCTGGAATCGATTTTCCCAACTAGAAAAAGATATTTTTACACCGCTTTTGAGTTCTCTGTAAGATTTTTTTACGAATGTAAAGCCAAACATCGAAATTAATTCATTTTTACTTTTCAGTTACATCGATTCGTTTGCACCTCCGCAATTCAGACTTCCGATTTACGGCAACAAACGCGGACAAACGTTCAAAGATTGGGTTTGCTTGTGGTGCGGATGTTTACTCGACAAGTTGAAGCAGGGAAATGCAGTCAAAGTTTTTTCGGCGTGTCGGACGATAATTAATTACGATTTCCACACTACTTTGTTCGTACTTCCGTACGCATTGCTGTACGTGTTGCTCAATTCGACCGACGACGAAGTGGAAGAGGTAAACTAAATTTTTCTTTTGAAGTTTGAATTGAAACATTAATTTTTTTAAATTTTTTTAAGGTATTGCAAGAAGTTCTGGCGGTTTTGAACAACAAGGGACACGAATCGACAGATCCGGCGTTGTTTCATACGAGTTCGCAAACGGTGTTTTCAGTTGTGGATTTTTTGAAAATTTGGCTGCAGAAGTTTACATCAAAGATGAGAACGAATCAAAGTAAAATATTGAAATGAGTTGAGAAATTAATGCGATTTTGTTTTTAAATTTAACTTTAATTGGTTTAGACGTGAATTACAGTGCGGTGCAAAAGTTCCTCGACAAAATACCACTTAATTTATTGATTTCGGCTTCGTATCAATGCCAGGCGTATCCGAGAGCTTTGATGAACTGCGAATTGCTGATTAAAAACACGAATCAAACTGCGCACGATCATTTCGAGATGTTGTTGAAGCTGTATATTGGACTTCACGAACCCGACGCAATTAATGGGTTGGCGGCGATCCGCAAAAATAAATTATCACTGCAGGATCAGATTTTGGTTCACGAGAGCACCGGTATTAAAATTTCTAGAATTAAAAAAATTTTTTTTTTTTAATATTTGGTTATGTTTTGTTTCTAGGTAAATTTCACGATGCTTTTGCGTGTTACGAACGCATCCTTTCTCAAGAACCGCAACAGTTGAGTTATTATAAAGGGATTCTGAGAAGTTTTTTGAGTTTGGGTCAGTCGACGACGGCCCTTAATTACGCCAACGGTGCTATCGCCCTAAATTCGCAGTGGAACAACGAATTGAACCAATTCAGGGTCGAAGCCGCGTGGAAATTGACGAGATGGACCGAACTCGAGACGTATTTAGGCGAGGTTGGTTAATTGATGTAATAAAGTGGCAAAAGTGAACTAATAATTTTTTATTTATTTTTTTTCGAAATGTGTAGCAGAAAGTGATGCAAAGTCCAGAAATGGCCATCGGTCAGATCCTATTATCTAGCAAGAAAAAGGAGAAAGAGAATTTTGTGAAATTGTTGGAAAACGCTCGTGTTTCGCAAATGGGTCCTCTATCGGCAGCTGGAATGGAAAATTACGCTTATCAACGAGGCTACGAGTATTTGATTAGGTTACACATGCTGAACGAAATGGAAAAGGGCATGAGAATATTTGTGCAATTTCCATCAATTTCTGCCACTGAACGCAGCGACAATGGTTTTGTCGAAAGTCCAATGTCACTTATTGACCAATGGGATTCGCGCATTAAATTCACTCAGGTATTTGATTTTCACTTTCTTATTTTTTTATTTTTTTTTTAATTAATTTATTTATTTATTTATTTATTTATTTTTGTTGTTGTTGTTATTTTTATCAATTTTTTTTCTATATTTTTTTAGTCATCTTTACGCACTCTTGAACCTATTTTGAGTTTAAGAAAAGTCGTTTTTGGTTTGGCCAAAGAGTCTCTTCCAGAACTACGTGACGTCATTGACCGTAAAATCGGGGAATCTTGTTTATTGAGTGCCAAATTGGCTAGAAAGTGATTATTGTGATTTAAAAAAAAATATTTTTTCACTTAATTAATTATTTATTTATTTATTTATTTTTTTAGAAGCGGAAGTGTGCAACAAGCGTACAGCTGTTTGCTCGAAGCAGCTAATTACAACTTAAAAGAAACGTTTGTCGAAAATGCCAAGTGGCACTGGGGCAAATTGGAGCCAGATAAAGCAATTGAGGTTCTTCAACAAGAATTGAAAGAACATTACAGCGACCCGATCGAAGCTTCGAACGCGGAAAATAAACTGTTACATGCAAAAGTATTTATTTCTGTAAAACTGTTGTTAAAATTAATTTCGAAATTTTTCCAAAATAATTTTTCTAGGCCAAATTGTTGCTGACGAGATACAGCGAAGAGTCGGGAAGAGTGGAAAGTAAAGTATTAATCAGGATGTTTATGGAAGTGCAGAATATTTGCCCGGAATGGGAAAATGTTCATTTCTATTACGCGCAGTATTTGGACCGGATATATAGTAGCATGGATGTTAAGACGAAGAATTGGTAATTTGAAAAAACAAATTATTCCTTTTTAAAGTGTAAAAATAATTTACATTATTAATTTACAGGGATATGGTCTCCAAGATTGTCAAAACGTTTTGCAGATCGATGCAAGTTGGCAGCCATTTCACGTATCAGTCGATGCCTCGAATGTTGAGTTCGTGGTTAGATCTCGGATTGCACGTCGTTGAATGTAAAAAGATGAAAAACATACAAACGGCTGCCATGGAAAACACACTAATGACGGTCAATAGAACGGTAATACATTATTTAATTATTAATTTAAAAAAAATTGACTAAAATTATTGACTAATATGATTTACTTTTTAGGTGTCTGAGTACATAGATGTTATACCCATGTATAAATTTCTCATCGCGTTCCCACAGTTGGTTTCGAGGATTTGTCACTCCCACAATGGCGTTTTTCTAGTGTTAAAAGTACTAAAAACATTTATAATAAAAACGTACGTTTATTAATTTTCTAAATTTTTAAATTTTTTTTTAGAAACTTATTGCCAAAATATTAGTGGCTTATCCTCAACAAGCAGCGTGGCAATTAGTCGCAGTTTCCAAGGTAAATAAAATAACAAGTTTTGATTGATTTAAATATTAAAAATGTACATTTTTTTTTGCAGTCTTCGTATCCAGTGCGAGTGGCACGCTGCGAAGAAATCCTCACCATAGCCAAATCTCTCGATCGAAATCTTACTAAAGTTTTCGCCGACACCGTAAACCTCGTCGACAAATTTCTTCTATTGAGCAACATTAAAACTTCCGATCCTGTTCTGAGTGTGAAAGCTCAATGTCCGGGAATTAATCAACTGTTGAGCAATAGGTACTAGATCACAAAATATTTTTATTATTAAAATTAAAATTAAAATATCTATTTTTTTTTATTTAGAACTTTTGGTCCGATAATGTTGCCTTTGCAATCCGCCATGTCAGTTGTGTTACCACCGAGGAGTAGCGACGAGAAGAAGCATAATCCGTTTCCAAACTCGCTCGTATATATTGAGGCAATTGAAGATAGGGTAAGTCAAGTTGAAATAAAAATAACAAACGATAATTTATATTTTGTTTTTAATTTTTAGGTTGAAATTATGCCGAGTCTCGCGAGACCGAAGAAGATTCATTTACGGGGCACAGATGGGAAGATTTATCCGATGATGTGCAAACCAAAAGTATATTATACAAACTTAGGATAAAATTGAAGTTTTTAATGATTTTTTTTTTTGTAATTTTAGGACGATTTGAGGAAAGACTATCGTTTGATGGAATTCAACGCACTGGTCAACAAAGCTTTGCTGCGAGATCCAGATGGTAGACGGCAGCAATTGCACATACGAACTTACACGGTGATACCCTTGAACGAAGAATGCGGCTTGATAGAATGGGTGGAAAATCTGAGGACTTTGCGAAGCATAATTACAACGATCTACAAAAACAAAAATTGTGCAGCGAGTCCCAAAGAGCTGAGAGGAATGATACCGGAGAAAGCGTGGCCTTTGGAGTTAGTCTGAATTTAAATTTAAATTTTAAGCTCGTATTTAATTAAATTTGTTTTACAGAAAAAAGTTGACGAACTTTAAAACCCAATTGCTAGCGCGTCACCCGTCCGTGTTGAGCGAATGGTTCCATCAGAATTTCTTGGATCCTTCAGCTTGGTAGAATTGAATTTTTAAGTTTTCTACATTTTTCGAAATTTTAAAATGTTATTATCATTTATTTTTTTCTAGGTATTTAGCTAGGCAGTCATTTACACGAACGCTGGCCGTCATGAGTATGGTCGGCTACGTGTTGGGTTTGGGTGACCGGCACTTGGAAAACATTTTGTTGGATAATATGTGCGGTGATATCGTCCACGTAGATTTTAATTGCTTATTCAATAAGGTAATAATTGTATTTAGATTAATTTTATTTTTTTTAAAGAACTTTAATTAAAAATTGCTACATTTTTACAGGGACTTGAATTCGAGTGGCCGGAAAAAGTTCCGTTTAGATTAACCCACAATTTGATAGACGCAATGGTGAGTAGAGTGACAAAAATGATTAAAGTCGACTTCAAATCAACTTTGTTTTGTTTTGTGTTTTCATTTATTTTTTTTTTTTATTTTTTTTTTTTTAGGGCGTCACGGGTATCGAAGGTGTGTTTCGAAGTTCGTGCGAAGTCACGATGAGAGTGATGCGGAAGCAAAGAGAAACGTTAATGAGGTTTGTGAATTTAAAAAAATAAAAAATTCAATTTTTTTAAAAAATTAATTTATTTTCCAGTGTTCTCAAACCATTTATTCACGATCCGTTGGTGGAATGGAACCGACCGTGGGACAAGAACAACAAACCTGTCCGAGGCATCAGAGCTAAAGTCAACGAAAATCCTGGTGGCGAAATTATGAACCAACAAGTAAATTTTTAATTTAATACTTAAAAATAAAAAATTAATTCAAATTTAATTGTAGGGTCTCACCCACTGCCGCGATATCGAACAAAGACTCAAAGGGATCGTAATGGACAAACACAGAGCAGCTGGATTGCCACTGTCAATCGAGGGACACGTCAATCATGTCATCGAAGAGGCGATCAGCGAAGACAATTTGTGTCAAATGTACATCGGTTGGGGCGCGTATATGTGATAAGTTCTAAGTCATGTAAATAATAATAATAAATAAATAATTTTTTTGTTATACTTATACAAGCGTTTAATTTGGTACGATTAGAATTAATAAACATAGATGG
>JAQFZP010003162.1:0-11056 GCA_034695745.1 Geophilus truncorum | reverse complement strand
AATGAAAAGAGTTATCGCTATTCTGACACCGGAAATGGACTTTTCAGGTCAAAATACATCTAATTCCATCAAAAAAAATGATGTAAAATTTTGAGAAAACACAAAGTCTAACAACCAATACACGAGGTGTTTGTATCCTATTTTTATTTCATATTGTTTTCAATTCTAATGTGTACTTCTCATTTTTAGTGTGTTTAATGAGATGAAAAGTTATTAAAAAGAAATTTGCAGTCGTAGAACTCACCTCAAAAAAAAGTTCATCTTAAAAGTGAGTATTTTTTCCCTAATTCCATAACCTAAAGTAGTGAGCGATACTAACAAATCTTTTTACTACTTACCTTTTGTTCCAATTACTGTGATGTCTTCTAATTACAAAATACCGCGTTTGAATTATAACTGACTTAAAGCAATTTTATTATTTCAAAAGAAAATTTAATTGACTAATAATTTTTTTGTCAATCTCAATACGAAATTGAAGACTTAAAGAATTCTTCGATTTGTTTCCTTTTTTTGATATATTTGATCTGTACATTTATTAATAAGAACAGCCTTTTCCTTTTTTTGAAAGTTAACTCATTATATCTGATTAACAAAATCCAAAACAGAAAAAAAGATTTAAAAAAAATCCATAATACATAGATTAAAAACATAGTGCACATCATTTGTCCATTAAAATATGAGTAAACAGAATGAAAAACGAAAAGTCAAAATGTGAAAAATACTTACATCAAAAAGTGAAATAAAAGATGAAAAATATATAAAATATATAGCATTTAATATAAATGGATAATTGATTGAGTTGACTGTGGAATTGATGGGAAACTGTTAAAATTTGAAAGCATAAAGAAGTCGGAAAAAATGACAATATCTGTACATCTATTTTAGATATAGCTGTGGGTCTTTCTTCCTTTGCGTTCGTTCAGTTTGTAAAGTTCTAGTTTGGTGCAGCACATTGATGATATCCAACCCGGTGTGGATTTGTCGATCCTCTTTGCTTTATATTACAACACCTGTACACCTGTATTTTACCACATGTTGAAGTAAAAAAATCGGCTCAAAGTCGGCTGATGGATTCAAACAGGATGTTTGCTTCACGCTGGGAAGGGAAAAGTCCATAAAAATTGATGTGTGCTTCTTTTCGTTTCTTCCTCCGATTTCTCTTATTTTTCATCATCGTACGATGGGCACAAAAGTTACAAATAGCACTGAAAGTAATGTGCTTAAAATTGTTACACTAGTCCCACATATTTGATTTTGTCCATCGTGTTGTATTGCTGCGTGCTTCTCACCTGCAACACGGGAAAAACGGTATTTGCATTATTAATTCACCTAAGAAAGTGCGTTGAGGAAGCGCGATAAGGAAGTAACCGAAGCGAGGTTAAAAGTCAGACGTCAAGAGTATTATCACAATAAATTTATCATATCCCCCAAGCCATGGCAATCTGATTTCACGTTAATGAATTTAGAACTTTTAACCTTATCCGAAATTCTTTTTCCATCTTGTATTTTGAAAAGGTAACACGAGAACAGCGAAATGTTTTTAACGTTAATATTTAATGCTTACTTTTCTGTTATTTGCCTACATCTTGACGTAGATTTTTCGATGTTTGCAAAGCAAAAGTCGTAAAATTTTTATCTCAATTACATTGGAAACAAAAGGGAAAAGTATTGTTTAGTGTTTCACATATTAATGGTTTTTCTAATGACCTTAAATGGCTGAGTGGATCGTCCTTAGGATAAGTCCTAAAGGGGAAAGATGATGTAATTTTCTTTGTGGTGTAATTATGTTGGTGCATGGGAGTTTTCTTTAATTACCTAGCAGTTGCGAGGAGTAATTAAAATTGTTGATTTTTAATTTGTTTTCCTCATTTTTAAAGAAAACTTACATTCCAACTTGTTTAACTTGTCACGAGAGTAACAAAACTGCACTACTCTAACTTTGATCTCGACGTTATAAAAAAAGACACAAAATTCAAAATATTTGAACCCCAAACCAAACAACTACTACTTCCACTTTTCTCTTGTTTTTTTTATATTTACTGTAGATGTGTTTACGTTGTTCAAATATGCATTCACTGCACTCTAAAGGTGTATTGTGATATCGTAGCCATGGCCTCTCTCTCTTCCATTTGCTCACTTTTTTTTTTTTTCCTTTGTCTCTTTTCTGATATGAGCCGTGTGTGTTTTGATGTCAGGAACCATCTCCAGAGGAACAATTTCACGCCAATATATCAGGTTGTCACAAGAAAGAGAAAAGGAAGGGGCAGGCCAATAAAAGAGAGACATGTACACACAAAAGAAAAAGACAAGCACAAAAAGGAACGAAAGTTGTCTCCATGTTTTTATCAAGATTTTAGCCAAATGAATGTGCTGTGCGCAGAAATGAAAAGAGCCGAATTAGCTGCGAGAGGAAACAACCTACAGTAGTAGCAGCGGTTTATGGGAAATGAGGTTTCGGAAAAGAGCAGAAAGAGTGTGTAGGGGCACGTTGCAAAGTTTTGTTTCGTTTTATTGTGCGGATGAAGATTCATACAAATAGCTTTTGATTTTGCTGCATGATGGCCTTTTTAGATGCTATAAACATGAAATTGGGTTTTGTCATGTTTGCATTTATTGATTAAAATTGTCTAAAGCGTTTTTGCACAAAGAAGTGGAAAAGATTTTTCTTTTAGAAAGGAATAGAATATGCAAATTAAATTAATGGCGTTTCTGTGAAACCTAGACGTGCATTATACTTTTATTGCATGTGATGTTATTGAAAGAATGAGGAGGGAAAAGCTGTCATTTAAAGTTTATTTTGTTTTTTTGTTTTTTGGAAAAGTTAACAAGTTTGATGCGGCCATTTAGAATTTGTTTTACGAATTGTAAAAGGGGAAAGTTTCAATTTTGGCATTTTCCGGTGAATTTGTGCCATTGAAATTAATGTTAAAGGTTAGTTTACCCTATACAAACATGGCTACATTGACACTGAGAAAACGAACAAAGATTTCGACATTTCTTTTTCCCCGGATATGTTTGGGTTTCTGACTGCAATTTCGTTGGGCCTTGAGGCTTTAATTGAAGTTGACCGCATTGAAGCTTTAATGAAAGTAGGAAATATGGGGTTTCAGTAGTAACAATGGCATCACGCCAAGCAGTGCTAACGAACCTACACTTGAAAGGAATTGTATTACACATGCAAAAATAGGAAAATGGTTTCCACATCCTTAAACCCTTTAGACCTACATTTTAAACAAGTGCTGTAAGGGGTTGCACACAAAGCTTCCTTTTTAACACCATAAATTATCATATTCCTTACTTAGTTTTTAATTTTGACTAAATTTCACCCACAAAATCTTATCCCAAAACCAAGAATTTAATCTCATAAACAACTTAACGATTATAACTCGATATCCACAGCAATATTTTAATTAAACGACATGTTTTCGTGTCGAAGCGAACCGAAATTCCTGTGTTTGTGCGTATTAAATATTTATTAAATGAAATTCCAAAGAAGATGGAGTTTTTTAAGTTTACCGTTTAGTACGTGTACAGTGATGTTGGCAGCATCAGCAGTTGATGGGTCACACGAGTAAATCCCTGAGTCTGCAGGCTGTGCGTTGGTGAGAAGCAATTGGCTGGTGGTGGTGACGGATTTCTCCGTTTCGATGCGTACGCCCCCGCGCTCTGAGTCGTAGTTGATCACTTTTTCATTGTGATACCAGAACACGAACACTGGAGGTTGTGGACTCTCCGTTATGATACATGTGATGTTGATGGTACTGCCAGTTTTAATGTACAGATCCGGTCCTCCTAGGATTTTGGATAGAGCTACTGTAAAGGAAAATAATGAAGATCAAATTTAGGACATCTTCATTTCGAAAGTAAAGAAAATTGAAAAGGAAAAAAGCTGAAAGTTGCACTTGTTATGACAGAATGACAATTCATTTGCAAGGCGCATCAGATTATCAAAGACAACGGAAATGCGACTCGACGTCAAGTATGGCGGCACGCTAATGGGCAAGAGAAACTCGAGTTGACACAAGATTAGAAAGAATGATGTTGGCGTTATTATGACTGACGCGGTTTTCGTATTAGTTGAAGGCAAACACTGTTTTAATGATTTCTTTACAGTTTTGCATGACATCATAAGACGTTGCGTTGCGTGGCTTCTTTTATTACAACGAGATTTTAAAATAAATTTTGCACATTGAAAGAAAACCATAATTTGTTTTGTTTTTAATAACTAGGGGTAGCTAATGAGTTTCCTTCAAATTGTTTTTTTTATATACCCCCACTGGAAATCGGACAGTAATGAGCTTTGATATTTAATCAGAGTAATATCCCACTACTTTACTTTAGCAAGAGCAATACCCAGAGCAATCTTTAAAGCATTTCTATTTTTACTTTTACCAATTCCTCGCATTCGACCCAATGTTTTTTCCCCTCTTACAGGATTCTCGTTGTAAGCCACAATTTGTGATGTTGAGAGACCGGGCAACACGTGTTTAGTTGCCGAGAATTGTAACCTGAACGAAATTAATGCAACAGCTGTGTGAGAAAGCCCAAACAACAAAAAGAAATCGTGGCTAAAAAGAAGGGAAAGGAAAAGAGGAAAAAGCGCCTGGTCTAGTCACAAACACACACGCTGTGCTGGAAAACTGCAATGGTCGTGCACCAACAAATCCACTTTTCAAAAGACCATCTTGGTGGCCTTTTTTCTAACATCGATGTGTGACGGTAATATTTTCGGGCTAGTCAACAACAGATACACACTTTTCTTTTTTTGTTTCGCGTTAAGGAAAAAAAGAAAGAAGTTCATTTTGATTTTGGAGGTATGAACTTTTCAAGAACCTTAACCAAACCACGGAAATTAAAAGCCGCATTTCGCCCGTTTTATTTTTAAATTTGTTTTATGCTATCCACCTGCAAATGATTTTGTTCGTCGTACAGGAGGTTTAGTCGGAGCAGGCGGTAACTCTTCTAGAAAATCTAAAAGAAAAAAAACAAAGAATATAAAAATAAATAAATAAAATAAATAAATAAAAGAATATAATGTATAAATAAGTTTGATTATAATTAGAGGTTAAACCAAACGAAACTCAAATGTCATGCAAACATAAATAAAAACTCATTAAAAAAAAGTAATTGGTAAAGAGAAAAATATGAAAAATAAGTTTGAATTGCAGTCAGTTGTTAATCTGGAGATTGTAGTTATGGGAATAAGTGGAGTGAGTCCCTCGACAGCAGGAAAGTGACCCATTGGCCCTATCTTCTTACCCTCAGATGAAGGTATAATTCCCTTATGTGAGTTGGTATCAGCTGCATGGACTTTGTCGAGAGCACCTTTTATTGAAGCAATATTAAGTCATATTCCCTGGAGCACAAGGGCTATTCCAGCATCATAACCATGGGGTGCAGTGCTCAAGATCGAAACATAGAACTGACCAATACATTGCCCTCTCTCATGTGATAACTGATTTCATTTTCCTCACACAAATTCTCTGGAGGCTTTGAAAACTTTTCTACATTTCTTGTATGATGTATCGTCGGTTCTTTTGTAGAATGCTAAATTTTTCCTTTTTCGAAAGTTTACTTTTCCGACTTGTGCGTGTGAGAGATGAATTCAAACATTTCAAACGCTTTAGAAATTGTTGACAGTTTACACATTTCTTGTTGTTTCATCCATTGATTGATTGATTGCCCTTTAAAGTAAACAGTAAATAAGAAGAAAAAATTCCAAACTATCAGACTTTCAGTGGTTACTTTGTTTTGGTGTGGGTTCAAGAAGCCAAGTGACCAGATCTAATAGAGGTCATGTTCCTTTGGTATCGAAAACGTGACGCTAACAAGTTATGAGCTGATAGGATCAATTTTTTTTCTTTCCAACTCTCATTTTTAACGGTTCGTGCGCAGATAAATTATTATATTTTTCGAAAACTAGTTCCGCTACTTTTTCTCTCTCTTATTTCTGTATGGTAATGGCATTTGGTTTAAAACATGTTTACTCTACAAACTGCAGACCTTTGACTCAGATCCTAGACATGTGCACGTTAAAATAAGTGATGTGACAGTGGAAGATTCAGTTTCCAAGACAAGAAGGTTAAGAAGTGAAAAGCTTAGCGACCATTAAGACCCTGGCTGTCAGGATCAGCTGGAGAAGAAATGATTGGTGGGCAAAGGGTAATTCACCTATCTGCACAGATGGCTTCGCAGTATTGACCGGTCCTTTCCACTGCACACCTCAGCAGAGTCCACTGGACCAAACATCAGCCCACCAACTCCACCCATCACACCTCTGCGCACAAAGAAAGCATGCGGAAATGGGATCCAACACTGCTCTCTCTCTTTCTTTTTCTTTCTTACCTCCCATTTTTTTAAATGCTACTATTGAAAATGAGTTTCCCCAGTCAGTGGTCTAGGAAATAAAAGTGTGTGCACTTGAAACGGAAAATAGTTATCTGCGAATGAGTTTTGGGAAAAAGTAAACTGGAGGCAAAAAAAAACAGGAAGATGAAATAAAATTAAAAAAAGAAAATTGCAACAGCGGAATGATTTTTTTTTAAGCTGAATGAAACACATGAATACTTTTTTTTTTGGTTGGAATTTTTTTTAGAATGAAAAGAATACGGTATCTTTTTGCCGTTATTTCCTTATTACTGATATATCAGCTGAGATTTGTGTGCAACTTAATAAGATAAAAACGTATGTTGATTTTTCCTTTATAGCCATTTTTATGTAGCTCGGTGATCGAATTTTCCTTCCCTGTTAAACATCAATACTTCGCCTGGATGATGGCATATACCTATACCAGAATAGCCACAGGCATACTATCGATTTTGGCATCAGAATACTTCTCTCGCACAAGTTAGGGCTCGAGCTGCCACGAAATAAACTCGGATGCACACTACTCAGAACAATCCAGAGCAGCTTGGCAGGTCAATTGCTCAATTATAAGTGACATTTCCGTCGCAGCCGAGCCGATTGCGCTAGGAAAATGAAATACAACACTCCATACACTGGCGTGGCCGATAAAGCAAAGCCAAGTACTCGTTTTCGAGCTTTAAAAACGAGTTAGACGTGCTGTAAGAAAATTGGTTTTCAATACAAAGTGCCTTTAAAAAAGTGCACGATTGAATCCCGAACTGTAATCCTACTCCCAACTCTTGCTCTGACCGTCCCTAGAGTACATTTATTTGCTTTCACTACAGTGAGTAAGACCAACTTGTGTTCATGTTGTTTATTGTGGCAACATGCCAACAATTCTTACTGCACCACGTTAAAGGACCCCCTCGAGAATGAATTGTATGAAATACCAAGTCTTAGACACTGGGTAAGAAAAAAAAAATAAAAACAAAACTTAGAAATTGTCAGCTTTAAAATAAGTAGATAAGACTTAAATTCGGAATTTCGTAGGCTTTGAGATGAATACAACATGCGTACGGTAAATCCGATATCTGTTGTCCCTTTTTTGGGATTTTTTTTTCGTAATGCAATTTCCTTGTCCACTTAAATTGGATTAGTGGATAAGTGAATCGGGTTCTAAGGGAAATGCAATTTCAGCCTGCGTGAATCGTACATGGGTAATGAGGAAAGACTCGCACACAAAACAACTACCGTAAGGACTTTACGTTTCCATTAGCATCAATTAACGGTTTCAATCCAATGGTTCAAGTCAATTGATTAATGCGTTAATCAATCGTTAGAGTTATTGACTAGCAGAAATGTAAACGAAATGCGCACCACGTACCTACAACATTGAGATTAACGAATGTGCTGATCTTCGGTTCGGTGCTAACCTGGCATTCGTAAATGCCAACATCTTTCTTCTGAGGGTATTTAATCTGCAAGTTCCAGTCGTCAGATCCCTCCAGATGAATTGGTTGGTATCGCTGATCTGTGGTGTATGTATACCTCCCCACTGTTAAGATGTGAAGGTCGTGGTGACGGACCCATGATACCTGAAAATAAGTCAAATATCAGTGTAAATATAAAGTGACACCAACTTTTGCTGCATTTCTAATTCTATTTTCTATATTTAATCTAAAGATTTACAGCAGCGTAAAACGTCTTGTTATTAAAGAAACTGTGTTGATGTTCGAAATTAGACATTTATTTCATCAATAGTAAATTTTAAGATCTACTTAGGTTATTAAATCATGTGCAACCAATACAAGTCAGATGGCGCCATCTATAATTTACTCTGTTAAACATTTTTTTTACTGAGCTTTTATTTTTGGCATATGGGGAGCTTTTGCTCTTTGAGGGCTTTATAATCCCGTGCACAAATCCTCTCATGGGATGTCACAAATTGATTTTTAATTAAAATTCCACAACTCTAAAAAGCTCATTAAAATTAACACCTTTTAAAATAGCTTTTTAAACCATAAAAACTGATCAAGTACCAATGTGTGGAACCCGTAGCCATAAATATTTTATCACATTTTACAACCTGTTTCATAAAATGTTAATGCACTAATATCTTTATTTCAAAATTTTCCCTCATTCCATCTAAATTTTTTTTTTTCCAAATAAATCTCAATTTGATATTTGATCCATCTCTTCACTCCCTGAATTCAAGGAAAACATCATTTCACAGTGAAAAACACGAAACATCATTAAATTCTGCATTTATTTAAAAGTTTCATTCGAAGAAGATCTGTTTTAAAATCAGGTGAGTCACTTTCCCAAAGATAAATCACAGTGCGCGTAATCCTAAGCTATTTTTAGGTAATTTGAAACATGCATTCACTTTCTCTTTTTTCCTACCAACGACCGATCGAGTAATTGAGATAGATATCTTCTTGATAGTGATAGATTGACAATAGTATTCACACTGCAAAACTTTGAACACCGCATTTAGAAAATCGTTGCAGCGCCCTGATTCTTTTTATATCTTTTTTAAATTTTCCCCTCTTTCTGAAGGCTTAAGATTTGAAAATGTGCACGCGCACGCATTTTCTTTAGCTCCAAATTGCAGCTTGTAACAAAACCTTACACCAAGAAAAAAAAAAGAAAAAAATATTTTTATTGAATTTCTTGTAATGCATTGATTGTAAATTCAGTTTTTAGCTTTAATAATGTCTTAAGGAACCGTAAGTTGCCATCTTCCCATCTTATTAGAGTGATTGTCAAGCTGAACTGATAAAATTGCTCGGCTACATCTCAAACTCAGTCTGCAGTCGTGATTCGAGTGCAAATTGTAAGCGGAGGGTCGAACGCCAAGTGCTTCATTTGCCCTGAGCTCGGTTGCTTTGTTATTTTCTTGCTAAATAATAGAATTAGCTGGGATCCAGATAAACAGAAAAACCAATCAAGTCCCCAGCTTGATGAGTCGAGTCATCCCTTGTTGAAAAAAAACTTCATTATCGAAGAAAGCTGAAACCAGGAAAACATTTTTAATCACTTCAGGTGAATTGGTGGTTGTAATATACGTGTGGATAAAGCAATTTCGAGTCATTTTAGATTTATGTTTTGAAAAGCGTTGAAAAATTTCGTTATCTTTTGCTGAAAAGCAAAACAAACAAAAATCCAAAAAAAAAGGAGAGAGAGAAAGAAGGGAAATAAAATAAAAATAAAAAGAAAACCTCCTTTTCCTCCGTTACATAGAGGTTTTGTGTTGCAGCCTTCTTTCCAATTTCACAAGGTAGAGCAATAATAATTTCATGACTCCGGGGAAGGTTTATAGTTTATTGAAAGAAAAGCGAAACGTGTCATTTTCGCGCGTGAGAGAAGAAAACTGTTTTCCTTTTTCTTTTCTTTTTTTTTTCTTTTCTTTTGCGCCGTACTTCTTGGCAATGCTTGAAACAAATCCATCGTTCGTCTCGACTGGCAAGATTTCTTTTCGCTCTGCTGTCAGCCTCATAAAATGGACGCTTCGCCACATTGTCCGAGGGCACATCTTTTAGTGGTGCAGACATTTGTCCAAACCATTGGCAGCACCACCTAAATGGGTTATAGGTGCAACACCACTTGAGGATGTACAATTTCCCACTATGTTTTCCTAACAAGACGAGAATAAAAGTGGATTTTCATAATTTTCGTCTTCTTCCTGACAATCACGCCATCTATATTTTATTTCGAGAATTATTTTAATTATAATTTACCAATACATCTATATACAAAACTATTAATTGTTTTTAACCCATGGTATATCTTTTCACTTTAATATTGAGAAAGACAAAGAGGGAAAACTTAAATTATTAAAATTTAATCTAGAAAAATGAAGCACTGTCAACACAATTCTTTCTCTACGCCCAATTAATTGCATTTCCAGACAATCTAGCGACGGCCTAGACTCCGCTAAACCCAATCTTATTTCAAACCCCTTAACATAAAAATAAATAAAACGCGTGTGCTTTGTCGTATAGTAAGTAGGTTGAAAATAAATGGGGGCATATTTACGGACAAAAAAGTGTCGGATTTGTCACTGATGCACTGCGAAATCCCACTAGCATTGTGCTGGAGGCACCATCCTATCTTGGACTGTTGCGTTTTATGGAGGCTAGAGCTTAAATGACGTCCGGAAACCCACGACCGTACTGCAAAAGCATTCCCTCTGCGAACTTCCTTCTGCTTCGATGCCCTACTAGGAATTTCTAAAAGCAACCGTTTGCCCAGTTGCAATTCCACTAATGCCAACTATGTTTACTGAAACTAAACTTTCACTTTATATGTTGATATTAATAAAACTAATAATGATAATAATAGATATTGTGGGCTTGTAGCTCATATCTCTAAACATATTACAGATACATCAATTCTGACACCGGAAATGGACTTTTCAGGTCAGTTTACATCTAAATTGGTCGAAAAAAGATGATGTAAAAATTTGACTCACTAAGTGGTTAGCCTTTGTGTTTTGTCAATTTTGATCAAATTTTTACATCATCTTTTTTCGATCAATTTAGATGTAAACTGACCTGAAGAGTCTATTTCCGGTGTCAGAATTGATGTATCTGAAATATGTTTAGAGATATGAGCATTTTTTAGATATATTTGTTCTTTTTTTGCTAATAACTACTTAATAGTAAGAGATATCGCAATTCTGACACCGGAAATGGACTTTTCAGGTCAA
>JAQFZP010003161.1:0-11057 GCA_034695745.1 Geophilus truncorum | reverse complement strand
TGTGATAAACCGTATGATGACTCAAAATCATCCAATACTAAACTCAGTTGCAAGTTCATTACTTTCTTTGGACATTACCGTATTGATTATTGTTACCTCGATTTTTAGCTCATGTTTGATATTTGATAAAAACTAAATCATGAGTGGGACACCAATTTCTTGATTAACATTTTAGCCATTTTTTATTTTAAGTTTAATACGATTTTTGTAAACACAAAAAACAAATTGACTTCTAAAATTTTTGAAAAATCGGAATCAGTATCGATTTTTTTTTTATTTCAATTTTTTTTTTTGATTTTTTTATTTGCAATATCAGATATTAGCCAATTTTGTATTGTTTCTTCACTAGGTTGTAGTTGTATAACATCACAACACTACCTTTTCATTAGGCATCAATGGGTTAAAACTGTCATCATTGAAGAATGGCATCATGCTCTAATAATACACATTTGATTATTGTGGATTAAATATTGATAGAAGTTTGCTAGACTTAAAAGATGGCCGCGGGCTGAAGGTGGAGTATGTATGAAACAATTGGACCTCTTTGATGAGCCGATGTAGAAGGTAGAAATGTCTGCAGATATGCCTCGAGGCGTCGGTGGATCATTCAGTAACTATGATTCACACTGTCCACCATTAACCTTGTGGCAATGGTGGAAAGAAATTGACTTTTTTTCAAATAAAACATGTATGGCTTTGCATGAATGAATAAATGAATGCAAGTGAGTCATTTATTAGGTTAACTATAAAAAGTGACCTCTTTTAACGAATTCAGCAACTTGAAAATTAGGTCAGTTTAATTTTAAACTGTGGTTTAGATTTTGAAGTCTGATAAAGGAAAATTGGTGTTAATATTGCATAGCAACATTATGAGAGACATCTTGTGGTGGGAATTGAAAACAGGAAAACATTTTAAAATGTTTAAAAAATTAAATATTTGTTCAGCATTTCTTAAGAAATTGAAATTTAAAATTCAATTAATTCCAATGTTAGCATAATGCATGAAAGTATTCATTTTAATGTCTTACAAGAATTTGTGAGTGTGTGTCATGAAGCATTAAGTCAGATTCGAGAAATTGCTTAGTTTCTCACATTTAATTATTAATTTAAAACTGAATTTTAAACACACTTTTCATAATTTTAATTGCCCATATTCTGGATCAATTATACAAGTGCTGATTAAGAATTTATCATCTCAGGAATTTTGTAAAAGTGAGATTAAAAAGCAATTTAAAGTGATTGAAAATGTAATAAATAAGTAATAAATCACTTTGCTATAATGCCGGAATTAAATGGTTTGGGAGAAATGTTTTGTATTCAATTTCACAGAGAGCTTCACTGCATTGCAGAAAATTTAAAGTTTGGAGTTGGATAAATTTTTACTTCCGGTTTAGTTATAAAGTTTAAAATTTGCTGGTGTTAACTAGGTATGTGGGTCTGTGAACCTTTGAAATTTCATGTTTTTGGACCTACCGGAAGTGCCATTTGAGAACTTCCTAAATCATATTATGATTTCGTGGTGATAAAAATAGCACTTCTGGTTGTTCTAGACATTTAAAAATTTCCTGTCTTTTTATTACGCACACTGAGATACAAGTAGATGGTGTTGAAATTCTAAGACATATCTTAAACCGGAAGTAGCACATTTAACTGCTCTAAATTCCAGAGGCAAGGCTCCATTTTGATTTTAATTAAATTTAAACCATTTCCAGTTTGTGTCAGACCTTAAAAATCACAAAACTACACAATTCCATTTGCTTTAAGCATTTAACCCAACCGAAGTGATATATAATTAATAGAAAATTAATTGAAACTCAATTTCATTTTTCAATAACTGCATTCAATGTCTTTCGTTTTTAATGTTTTTATGGTATGGCATACTGTTACATTATTTTCTAAAAACAGCATAAACAGCAAAACGAATAACATTGAACGCGGCAATATCAACATCACCCATCATCCCAAAATATTTTTAAAGCTAATTCAGTAAATTTCGAACGTTCCAACAAATAAAACAACACATTGTCACAATAAACAAACCGTAAATATTGTGCATTTCTTTTGTAACTTCTAAAGTATCATTCAGAAAACAATACCATACGCGGTACAGCATTCTAGAAGTAACGAAATACTTTACAATTACTTTGAGGTTTGAAGTAACAGCAATTTATTACAATAGTTAAATTAAGGAATACCATTGGTCTAAGTTGTAAGTGATGTGAAACAATAAACGAGAGCTCAGTCAGGATTCAGTTCTCAAACCATCAACATGTAAATTTCACTCTCCAGTTATATCAGCGTTACTATAACAATAACGTCATTACCGGTAACACGTTGCAGAAATGGTACCATTCACAACGCTGCCAAAAACCAAAATGGCAACTGAAAAAATTCCACAACTGTATTCTCCAATTCCCAATATTCAAAACCAAAATCAACTTTTACAATTTATTAACTACACATTACCTTATCTCGATTTTCAATACAAGTGGATATCAAACACCTGTTGCATCACTTCATCCAACACCTGGACACATACTTCCTAAAAGTAAATAATAAAAAAAAAGAAATCACCATCAAGCCTAAAAGAAACCTAAAGTAAGCCACTGAGAATAAACATAAATTAATTAATTCAACAACTCCCAACTCATTCTCTCATTTCATTTTCTTATGGGCAAATTCGCCAATTGCCATTTATCTCGTGTCACAAGATCTAAGACATCGGACGGCAAATTAAAATTATTAAAGTTTGCTTTGTGCACGAACACTTCTCTCTTCTCTCTTTTTTTCTTTATTTATCATGAGCAATCAATATTGCAACCCCGAGGCTGTTTTTGCTCTCTGTATGCAACGAGAGACAGCGAGAAAAATGAGAGGCCTCTGGCTCACTATAATGAGTAAACCGATACAGCGCACGCGCCAAAAAACGAAAGGATGGTCCCGCGAGCAAAGAAGAATCACATGGGCTGCTGCTATTGCACATGATTGCATTGGCCTCGCAGCGATGCCGTTGAAACACAAGAAAAAGCTCGAGTCGAGGCAAAAAACGATGCCGTACCACTTGAAATTGATAATTTCGCGATGCGGGGAAACTCGATGCACATACTTCCTACACCCACCGTTAAAGTTCTGGCATCATGCACATATTAGCTCAAGTGCCCCGAAGATCAAGATCGAGATCCGAGATGGATGGCGGGTTGCTATTGATGTCCGTTAAGCCGCTGGTGGCGCTGTGAGCGTCAAAGGGTTATGATAAAGTTGAACTTTGGAGTTGGGGTGTGAGACGTGGTTTAAGGTGATGTGGGGTTTGGGTTGTTTTTATTGTGTCTGAAAAAGAGGAGAAAGTGGGGTAATGAATAATGATTTATTTTAACTCAATAAAAGATATTGTTTTTTTAAGGTCTCTAAAGATACCGTATTATAAATATACGGTACCAAAAAATTAATCGGTATACACTTACAGTGGAACCCATTTATAACGTTTCTCTAGGGACCGGCTTAAGAATGACGTTATAACCGAGAACGTTATAAATGGGTTCCACTGTATTAAAGAACTTTTTGAAGATTTCTACACTTATTATTATTAAAGCCTGGATAAATGCATAAATGCATAAAAAATATTTTTGACGTAAAAAGATGATATTAGTGTAAAATGCGTAAATCACAATTTTTGTGGAGAAATGCATAAATTGGAGAAAAATTTATAGTAAATGTTTGTAAAACATTTAAAACCATATGTTGGTGTGTTATAAGTGATTAAAAAACTCGAAATATTCATTATGTGTAAATGTGTTTGTGATGAGATGTTTTGTTCTTATCCTTATTTCTCTTACCCTATTTGTCAAATTTGATTCTTATAAATAACTATTAACTATCGTACATAAAAAGTTTTCAAATCTTAATATCTTAGCAACCAAAACTATTAATTTGGCATTTATACCATAAAAAAATTACAAAAAGTAACTGATGTAATAATTTTATCAATAAATGAATGATAATTCATGTATTTTTTACTACATATTTGACAAATTTTAGCATCATATACAATGCAGTATATGTGAATAAAACTCAATTTATTTTGCATATAAATCCGGGATCTAAGTTTTTCTCAAAAGGCAATAGCTCTCTAGTTCAACCTAAAACTAAAAAGACATAAAAAGTAGCTCTGAAAAGTGACGAGTCACAACAAGTAATGCTAAAAACTTCTAAATTTCATTTGGATTTTAAATTTATTCTTTACAAAAGATAAAATCTTGTTGAAAAATCCACCTGTTAGTTGCAGTCTATTCAAACAATATCAAAACTAAGACTTTTCTGTCATAATCAACTTCTTTCCAGTAACTGTTTAAACTATTTGGATGCAGTCAAACCCCGTTATAACGAAACTCAAGAGACCAAAATAATTCGTTCGTAATAACGAGCTTTCGTTATATCAAGACGAATTAGTACACGATTGACATAGACGAGAATTTCGAACAGATTCGTTGTAAGCGGATTCGTTACAACGAGGTTCGACTGTACTACATAAATCAAACACCAAAGAACCTAAAACTAAAGCTAAAACCCTCCACTAATTATCAAATCACGTAATCGAAAATCTCCAATTGATAATTGCCGCATAATTACCCGCTCTTAAACTTTGAAATTGAAATTAAATCTTTAATTAAATAAATACCAAAAATCTTATTCTCCCAGGCACACAGGGCAGAAGAACTAAAGCAGGCAAACAAGAAATAAATTTCTCCCATAAGTGAATTTCCAGTAATAATCAATGCCGGTGACTTTTTTCTACTTTCATCATTCATTGCGCTGGCATTTTATTCATTTTATCGAACGAAGGCAATCATATTAAAAGAAAAGAACTAAGAGGAAAACAAAGACTTTCTTGTCCCGCAGTGTTTTGAGGCACAAAAGCGATGCCGAAGCAGCAAAACTGAACGATGAAAATTTCGTTGGGTGGGAGGGGTATGTGAGGGGTGTGGGTGGGTGGGTAGGTGGTGCATCCTGAAGAAGCTTTATTTACCGAGGGCCCCATGTGTTATTTGAGTTTTATTGGAAAATAGGTTCCCTGCTCATGCAAATTTGAACGCAGCATTTTAATTGCAGCGGCTGCTCCCATGGCTTGAGGGCTGCTACTCTCAAGCGGAACACACTCTCGTTGCCATCCGTAACTGATTCTGGGAGCCTCTGGTTGCCATGACGACAGGACCGCAAGGAAGCTAATGCTCCATTGCAGCGTAAGTGCAGGGAACCTTTGGACGCGGGGCTTATTGGGGAAACATTACGACGCTAATAAATTTCTAAAGCTAACAATTTTGTCTTTAAATTAAAGTTGGGGAGGAAATTATGTTAACGGGTGAGGGGTTAATTTTCAATGTGCAAAGTTGGGTTTTACACAAGTTTTCGCAATGTGTTATGCAGGAAAGCATCGGTCTTGTTATTAATGTGATTGGGTGAGTTGCACCAATCAAGAGAAGGAGGAAATGATGTTTTAGTTTTAGTTTTGATTGCTTTGAAGTTGAAAAGAAAAAATTAGGTTGGAATTAAAGTGTTCGAAGGTCTTAGGTAGACATCGAATACAACTATAACGAACTGCGATGTAACAAATTTTTATTTTTAGTTGGTTAGTGGAGTCTTATTCTCAACATGTTAAAAAAAATTTATTATTACTAATTTTTTTGCTATTAAAAATTTTTTTAAACCAGAAATATGTTTACTGTATTTTCCATTTTAGCAAATATTTCATTATGCTTAGAGCTTAGATTTATATGCAAAATAAATTGAATTTTATGCACTTATATATGCTGCCAAAATATGTCAAATATGCAGTAAAAATACGTGCAAAATAATTTATTCATTTAAGGTGGAATCCGCGAGTAACGACCTCGGTTATAACAACATTTTCTGTTTTTTCCACCCTAAACTCAAGCAATGCTAAAATAATCCGGATATAACGACATTTTGGGCGGTTCCTTTAATGTTGTTATTCGCAAATTCCACTGTATTGATAAAATTAATTACTTTTGTAATTTTTTATGATGTTTACAAATTAATAGTTTTGGTCACTTGAAATTAAAATGTACGATTTGACAACTTCACATACGGTAGTTATTTACAAAATCAAATATTTTGTATATAATTTGACAAATAGGAGTAATAAGTATAAGGACAAAACATCTAATCACATTTATAAACATGTATATTTTGCAATTTCTAATCGATTTTTTTTAAATTGCTAAACACAATTCTAGTATGTTTTGATATTTCAAATGCTTTATAAATTTGTATAAATTTTTCACCAATTTATGCATTTTACACAAATATCAGCTTTTTCTGTCATAAAACATTCTTTAATGCAAACTATGCACACATCAAGGCTTTAATTATATTTATAATTTTTTACATTACCTAAATCTTTACTCATTTTATTTGTTCACTCTCCACCCCCATTAAAAAATAAACAAAATCCTTCATAACATTCATTGTTCAATACAGACAAAACAAACCTTCCTTAAAACAGGAAATACCCATTCATCAACCAACTTTTCCATTATTTTCATGCATGAAACAAACAAACAAAAGCACACTCATCATCAAATCAATAACAAGCAAACTGGCTCACAACAAAACATCCCGCACAGTCCTATACCTAGCCAGGATCAGCTGATCAGAGAGCAACACTGCAATGCTGTGTTTGTCTAGCAACACTCAAGGCCACGCAGCAGTTTTTACTTGTCAGAAACCTCACAAGTCAGTATGATTTAGCCAGCACTGATAAGGTATATAGATAAAAGAGAAATTCGTCACCCTTAAATGAAATAATTATTCTAGTTACAGCCGCTTTAGGAACACGTCATTGTAGCATTCGATTAATACAGTGCAAAACATCCACCAGGGCAGAAACCGGTCTCATCTTAGGACTTCAACATGAAATTAGGTGAAGTGAGAGTTGCTGAAGATGAGGACTTCAAGCAATTAATTTATTGTGTGGACAATCACGATGGATGGGATATGGAGTACCGAAAAGGTCTCACTTTTGTGTGGACTAAGGCGACTGAGCACACAGATTTTAAAATGATTAAAGTAAGGGTTTGTTTTGGTGTTGTTTATGTTGATTATAATGATGTGTTTATTATTTCAGTTAAAAACTGTGTTCAAAGATGTGAAAGCTAGTTTGGTGTATGATGTACTGCATGATCCTAATTATAGGAAGATATGGGATAAACATATGCTTGAGAGTTATGATATTGGATTCCTGAATCCGAATAACGATATTGGGTATTATGCAAGTGAGTATTTCTAGTTGGGATTTGATTTAATTAAATTGTAGTTAAATAAGTACCGTATTTTGTCAAATAACATGTTGAGTGTTTTAGAATTATTTTTAGCAATGATAATGTTAATAATCAAGAGTTTTTAATAAGGGATTAAAATATGGAGAAATTTGAGAAAAAATAAAATTTGTAAATAAGTTATTTGATAAAATACGGTAAATGTTTAACGAAGATGTTTTATTACGAGCAATTTTCTGTAAATCAAAAAGGCTAAAATTAAAGTGTCTAATATGTTGTTGCCTATTTTTTAGTTATTTATTATAGGTGGGTTCCTTTTTTTTATTTGTGCGAGAGTCAGGTTTAAACTGGTTTAAATAGAGATTACCTTTTTTGGTTGATTTTTCTCACAAGTTAGATAGAGAAAATTACAAAGATAACTTTGCATTATACCGGCAAAAGAGACTATCTTAGACAGCTTTAACAGCTGTTAACACAATATACTTTATACATCTAAATAATTAGTCTCTGTCTGAAGCCAATTTTAGATATTTGGATTTACATAGTTATCCATTGATATCAGTAATTGAATTAATTTTGGCATTTAAATAAATATGGCAAACATATTATTTACTATTATTTACATAATAATTTAAAACCATACACGTGTAAATTATATAATACTGATATTAATTATTTTTCACAGTGAATTGCCCATCTCCCTTGAAAAAAAGGGATTTTGTGGTTCAAAGGTCATGGCTCGACACCGGAAAGGAATACCTATTGCTCAATCATTCCGTATATCATAACGTAGGTGGCTTTACAGCTGTTTCGTGTAATAATTACAAACATTTATTTTCTAATTTGCAGACTATACCACCTAAAAAAGGATTTATTCGTGCAATATCTTATCTGACAGGTTTCGTCATTCGGTCTATCGACGACAAAAGTTGTGAATTAAGCTACGTCACACACAGTGATCCAAAAGGAAAACTACCATCGTGGCTCGTTAATAAATTAAGCCAAATATTTGCACCGAAGGTAAAATTAATTCCGAGATATAAATTAAAATAAATATAATGTCATAGAGGATGGGATTGTAACATCCAGGATGTCAACAGGAACTTGATAGTTTATCTTGCAATAACTTATCTCAACTTAAATGTTTCCATCAAATTCTTTTAAGTTGAAAAGTCATGCTAAGATCATTAATGCCATGTCAAACTCATTATGTGTCGTGGAAAAATTTGAGTAATGGGAAGTTGATAATAATCTGATAATGCCAGTCAAGTTTGAATGATAAGTGATAAGGAAAATATTTGAAAAATTCAACAAGAGATGTATGATATGTATCATAACATAACAGGGTGGTCTACAAGTCAAGACAACATTTTAACTTCATATTTAAAAAAAAAAATTAAAATTTTTCTTTTCCAGATGTTAAAACGCGTGCACAAGGCGTGTCTTGGGTACGAAGCGTGGAAAAAGACGCATAATCCTAAATGTAAACCCTGGATTTATCCTGAACAAATAACATTGCCTAGAATTTCTGTTGATAATGTGAGTAACTCTGCACTTAACAATACCACGTGTCAATTCTAATTTTTTAATTTTTTTTTAGTGTGTTCAAAAAGAAGACTACAAAGATTTGGAAGAAGAAACATTCGAAGAAGGTAAATTCGACGAGAAGAGTTTTATAGACACTAGTGATGACTAAGTTGTTAGCTCAGGTATTTCTAATCATTGCTAGTCATGACCTCATTTCAACTATTTTTTTTATATCGATTTTTCCCTCTCATATCAGAATCGATCGATGACAGTAATAACTACATATGAGATGTGTAAATTATATTTTTCAATGGTGATATATTTAATTTATATATATAGTCATTACGAGTTTTGGTAGTTAGAGTTGACACTTTTCGCAAAGTCTATTTACGTTTACACATATACAGCATCAGTGTAGTAAATTTCCCACAATTCTGAGTATTCGTAATATTCGCAATGAATTTATTGCAATGATTTAAATATTCTTTTTCTATGCTACTTAAAAAAAAAAAAATTTCTTGACTTTACCTGATATTTCATTTGTGCTACTTAAATTATCAAATTTTGAGTGTAATATTACGAATTTAAAAACAGTTGACAATTGTATTCTAGTCAAATTGAACTGTATAATAAAAGTTTTCTTTTTTGCATTGTTATTTATTTATTTATTTCATTTGCTTTCAGTATCAAATACTCAAGTTGTTCTTGTTTTGCATAGTCTTGCAACTTGATAACTATTTGATCTAAATAATTTTTCCCATCTAAAATCCCCATTAAATTATACACTGAAAAACCTATTCGATGATCCGTTACCCTATCCTGCACGAAATTATAAGTCCGAATTTTTTCCGAGCGTCCACTCATTCCAACTTGGAGCTTCCGGCTTTGCGACTGAGTTTTATTTTGTTCTTCTAATTGTTTTTCGTATAATATCGCTCGCAGTTTTCCAATTGCCAGCTTCTTATTCTGGATTTGCGACCTTTCTGTTTGGTTTTCAATTGTAATACCTTTAAAAAAAATATAAATTTAAAAACTTAATTATAATTTATAATAATTTTTTTACTCGTTGGTAAATGGGTAACACGAACACAACTATCGGTTGTATTCACACTTTGGCCACCGGCACCCGATGACCGCTTCGTTTCGATTTTTAGATCGCTTTGGTTCAGGTCAAATTGAATCTGAAAATAAAATAAAATTATTATATTAATTTTTTAAATTAAAAACTTTTTTTTACTTCTGATGGTTTTGGAAGAACTGCAACTGCAACTGTACTCGTGTGTATTCGTCCACTTTTTTCTGTTTTCGGTACCCTTTGAACCCGATGAACACCTCCTTCGAATTTCAAGGCTCCATAGACGTTATTTCCGGTTATATTCACACTTCCTTTTCGTAATCCACCTATTTTTAATGTTAAAAAATGAGTTTTTAATTTAAAAAAATGTTTTTTTAGTTTTTTATAATACCTATATCAGTTTTGTCGATTTCATACGAATTTATAGTCCATTTTTTAAACGTGGCGAACTTCAAATACATCTGAAATATCTCATCAGCAAATAACATCGCCTCTTGACCACCGACTCCAGCCGTTATTTCCATTAAAACATCACTGGCATCTTCGATGCTCGATGGGATTAACAAATCAGTCATCTAAAGAGTTAATTAACAGCTATAAATTATAAATTTTGAATAAAATTACTCAATCTTAGTCACTTCTAATTTCATTACTTTGGTATCTACCGCCTTTAAATTCTTTCTACAGGTTTCTAAATCATCTTTAGCCATTTTTATCATCTCATTATCGCTTTGTTCATCGTTTATTATTAATTTCAGTTCCTTTATTTCATTTTTTATGGCTTGGGATTCATTGAAGTAGCGAGAAATCGATTTCAGCACTTCTGGTCTGTAGTATTTAGCACTTGATTCTGCTCCTGAAGATTTAAAATAACAGAATTAATAATATTCAATGTTATAATGAAGTAAATGAATAAATTTATACCTATTTTCATACCATTGTCTTCGTTTATTAATGTTTTGATATAATTTTCTAAAGTTGTCTGCTCGAATTTATACGAAAGACTCGATAATGTCCTTGGAATCAGCAGAAATTGCTTAAAATTACTAGATAAAGCTGTTTTGAAGAACCTACACCGTCTAAATACACACATAACTTTACGAACAAACATTTTTGAGCTTTTCTCAAGCACCAAACAACATCAATCTCAAGCGCGCCAAGGA
>JAQFZP010003160.1:0-11057 GCA_034695745.1 Geophilus truncorum | reverse complement strand
TCACTACGCTCGAGGCGATTCGACGCAGCAGTCCACTCATCACTGTTCAGCTGATCGCTCGCCGATACATTTCATTCCATTTTATTCTGTTTGGTTTGATTTGATTTAATTTCATTCAAACATGTCTCGCCGTGTGTTTGTAATCGGTGTTGGAATGACTAAGGTAATGACACGAACACAGATTCACACTCGTTTGAAATTATACATTTTCGTAATGGTATTTTTTTTTTTTTTTTTTTAAGTTTGAAAAGCCAGGTCGAAGGGCAAATTTTGATTATCCAGAGATGTGCAAAGAAGCTGGTAATTTTGTTAGTTTATTTTGATTTAATTTTATTCACATTTTTCTATTTTATCAGTCGGAAAAGCACTGGCAGACGCTAAAGTTTCATTCCAAGACATTCAACAAGCGTGTGTGGGTTATGTTTACGGTAATTTATAATTTTTCCAGCCGAAAAAATAAGTAACGAATGTTGATCTTGATTTTTAGGTGACTCCACTTGCGGTCAAAGAGCGCTCTATCCAATAGGGATGACGGGAATTCCTATCGTTAACGTAATAATTGCTAAGAAATAAGATGTGACTGATATTAAAGATGTGCTTTGCAGGTGAATAACAATTGCTCAACGGGATCCACTGCGTTGTTACTCGCCAAACAATTGATAGCTGGAGGTGGGCAACAAACTGACATCGTTTGATTTGATCTGATGATGATAATGATAATAATTGTTTTTATTTTTAGGAGTTCAAAAATGTGTTTTAGCCCTTGGATTTGAAAAAATGCAGAGAGGATCACTAACGACACAGGTTAAATTAAAAAATAAAATTAATTAGCTAATTGATTGATTGATTGATTGATTACTTAATTTTATTTTTAGTACGACGATAGAACAAATCCGATGGACAAACACGTTGAAGTGTTGAACGAGACTCGTGGAATGGAAGCAGCGCCGTTTGCTGCACAATTTTTCGGAGCAGCTGGTCGAGAGCACATGGAGAAATACGGTGAGAAAAATATTTTAATTTTATTTAAAGCTACGAAATTAATCAAGTTCATTCATTTCTGCTAAATATAGGAACGAAACCGGAACATTTTGCTAAAATCGCCTGGAAAAATCACAAACATTCGACTAATAACCCGTAAGGACTGAAAAAAAGAAAATAATTTTCAACTATATAACGCGAGTTTTGATTTATTTAGATATTCGCAATTCCAAGACGAATACACTTTGGAGCAAATCATGCAGTCACAAGAGATATATAAGCCACTTACGAAATTGCAATGCTGGTATTTTTGAGTAAGGAAAATAAATGCTTTAACCATTAATTTTTATTCATTTGTCAGTCCTACATCCGACGGAGCCGCAGCAGCGATTTTAGCGGACGAAGAATTTGTCACTCGCAACAATTTAAATGCTCAAGCGATCGAAATATTAGGGATAGAAATGGCGACCGACTTGCCAAGTGCATTTGAGGAGAAAAGCTGCATAAAAATGGTGCAATTATAAACTTTTCGAAAAATTTAATACTGACGAAACAATGTTTTAGGTCGGGTACGACATGACCAAAACTGCGGCGGAGAAATTATTCAAAAAAACAGGTAAAAATACAATTATACTCTTGATTTTTTTTTATTTTTAATTATTTATTTTTATTTTTTTTTAAAGGTTACAAACCCAGCGACGTGCAGGTAGTGGAATTGCACGACTGTTTCTCGGCCAATGAGCTAATAACGTACGAAGCACTAGGATTATGTCCACCCGGAAAAGCAGGTGAAATGATCGACTCTGGCAACAACACCTATGGTGGAAAATATGTAATAAACCCTAGCGGTGGGTTGATTTCCAAAGGACATCCGTTAGGTGCAACTGGTAAGTCACCGATTCATTTTTTTTTTTGTTTTTTAAAATCATCTGATGTTGGATTGTGGGTAATGACCTACTTAGCCTTGCCCTCGCTATCGCGTGACTTTTCGGTGTCATGTGCTGATACGAGCTGTTTACAAGCTTAAAAACGCTATTAATTTCATTAGCTTAGTTTATCGAGTAACCAGTTCGGACCGCAAAACGGTAGGTTTTGATTATTTTTTTTTAAATAACGAAATTTAAACTCGAGTAACCTTTGAATTGGAGATTTTAGCTGCGCATTTAATTTTTTTTTTTTATAAAAGTGCATTACCCAGCTCGACTTCCCTCTTCCTTTAAAGTGTTTCGTTCCAACACCTGTTTAGATCATAGCCAAACAATAGTAGATTGATTTTCCTCATGTTAAAAACACCTAAACCATTCTTTATTTTTAATTTGTTTTTTTTTTCCCCTCTCGAGGTTTGGCTCAGTGCGCCGAATTGTGTTGGCAGCTACGGAATCAAGCGGGAAAGAGACAAGTGAAGGGAGCCACGTTAGCCTTACAACATAACATCGGTCTCGGTGGTGCAGCCGTCGTCGCTTTGTACAAAATGGGATTCCCCGAAGGACAGAGGTATTGTACTTTTATAACCATTCTAAAGTTTAAAGGGAATTTTTGTTCAGTCATGTTGATCGTGCCACCATTTTCGGTCGAGAAGTTGGAAGTTGGAAATGAGTTCCCACCATACTTTTACATTGGACTTTAATTACATTTTCAATATGATAAAATTATCACTAACCTTTGAATTCGAGTTATTGGCAACATATATCGATGGTTATCAACGTTTTAATTTATTTTATTTTATTTTTATTTATTTTTATTTTTTTTTGTAGAAATATTTCTTTTCAACCAACCGCTGCCGTTGCTGCTTCAGCGGAAGGGTTTTCGTCGACAGCTGTTTTTGACCAAATTAAACATGGTTTGGACTTGGTTCGTTATTTTAATCAGAAAATTTTATTTTTATTAAAATATTTAATGCAATTTATATTTTAGGATGGAGAAATGTGGACCAAAAAGATGGGAGGTGTATATTTGTTTAAAGTGACCGGTGGGCCGAATGGAGAAGAGGCTCATTGGATCGTCGATGTCAAAAATGGAAAAGGATATGTGGAATATAACGGAAAAGGTTTGAAAACAGAATTTTTAAATGCGTACAATTTTACCACCTTTTTTCCCAGTAATTTTACGAATGGTTTTAAAAGTGTACGATGACTGATTATTTACTGTTGTAATGTTTTCGTCTTTTTTTTTTCGTTTTATTTAACAGCTAAAAGCGACTGCGTTATTACGATGGCAGATAAAGATTTTCTCGATTTGATGTTTGGAAAACTCGATCCTCAAAGGGTAAGAAAATTTATCTTTTTTTTTTTTAATTATTTAATAATTTTTCCTCTGATTTTATCTAGGCATTTTTCCAAGGCAAATTAAAAATCGCTGGAAACATGGGCTTAGCCTTGAAATTACAACAATTCACTAAAACTTTACCAAAAGCGAAAATGTAATGTAATGTTTTTAATATACGCTCTGCTGTGTGTTACACTATGTGCCTTGTTGGGGTTGAAATATGGGAGAAATTTTATGCAAATACAATAATTATTTTGGTTGCGGGGTATGTACCGGGAACCAAAATTTGAAATAAAAATTTATATGGTTTTCACTTGCTCATTACGTGCTATCTATTTTAATCTATTCATCCATAATTTATGTTTATTTTGTAAGAATAATGCAAAATTCTGACGAAACAATGCCGTGCCGCCGTTGCCAAGGGAAACCCAGGCCCATTGCACAAAAAGAAACTCTTTCAATTTAGTCAGTAGAATTTTCCATTCCTTTTTTTTCGGTAAATTTAAATTAGCGTGATAAATTGAACGAGTGCACCAGAAAACATTTGATCCATCATGTGTGACGCCGAATACGAATTCTGCTGTTGTAATAAATCGACTTCCGAAGAAGAGCCTTTGCTCAAAGAAAATCCTCAAAGGTTTGGTTTGTTTCCGATCGAATATCAAGACATTTGGCAGTTTTACAAAAAAGCTCAAGCCTCCTTTTGGACTGCAGAAGAAGTCGATTTGAGCAACGATTCAAAGGACTGGGATTCTTTGAAGGTACAAATCGAAATTGGACGTTCTAAAGTTAAAAAAAAAAAATCAATTATTGGGACTTTAGCCTGCCGAAAAGCAATTTATAAGTCAAATCTTGGCTTTTTTTGCTGCGAGTGAAGGAATTGTGGACGAAAATTTGGTCGAACGATTTAGTAAGGAAATTCAAATTCCAGAAGCGAGATGTTTTTATGGATTTCAAATAATGATTGAGGTACGGTATACCGAAAGGTACAATAACAATAAATTAATTTTACTACTTTTAATATATTTCAGAACGTTCACTCCGAAATGTACAACTTGTTGATCGAGACTTACATTAAAGAGCCCATAGAGAAGAAACATTTATTTAATTCGTTGAACACAAGTACCGTAACGAATTTAAAATACGCGGTACCGGTACCGGTAATCAAGATTATTAATAATACTTTTTTACTTCATTTTTAGTGCCATCGATTAAAAAGAAAAGTGAATGGATTTGCCAGTGGGTCAAGAACAAAAGTGTAAGTTAACACGAAAGTTTTTAATAATACAATAATTACAAAATGTAAGTAAGTTTCGACTCATTTCTAGGTTCCTTTCGGCGAAAGGTTGGTGGCTTTCGCAGCAGTTGGAGGAATTTTCTTTTCTGGATCGTTCGCTGGCATATTTTGGTTGAAGAAAAGGGGACTGATGCCTGGTTTGACGTTCGGCAACGAACTGATTTGCAGAGACGAAGTAAAATGATAAAAAAAATCACACATTTTACAGTTTCTATTAAACATTTTCTTTAAAGGGACTGCACACTGAATTTTCTTGTTTGCTCTTTGGCCATTTGAGAAACAAACCAAACGAGAAACAAATTCAGAGCATCATTTCCGAAGCGGTCGATATCGAACACGACGTAATTTTCACTTATAAATCATCTTTTTTTTTCGACTTTAAAACTGTGAATTTCAGTTTTTCACCGAAGCATTACCATTCGGTCTAATTGGGATGAATGCCCCATTAATGAATCAATATATCCAGTACGTGGCTGACATGATTTTGCAGGGTTTAAATTGCACCAAGGTAAATTTAAAAAAAAAATTAATTTACTGGTACATCTTTTTTTCTTTTAAATTTTTAGTTGTATAATGCTGTAAATCCATTTGACTTTATGGAAAATGTTTCGCTGGAAGGCAAAGCCAACTTCTTAGAGAAGAAAATACCCGAATTTAAGCTCACGAACGTTGGAATCCCGGCATATTTGCGCCACGAATTTGCTTTAGACTCCGACTTTTAATTTCCAAATTTCCCTACTCTTTAACAACACCGATATTCAAATTACGGTAAAAAAATCATTCACATTTATTAATTCATTTTCTTTCTTTCTTACATTTTGGTATTTTGAAACTGTGTAATGATTTACTAAAACAAATTTATAAGTATAAACTGGCAGCAAACACAATATCGCGCTTAATCGCCTTGATTCCTTCGTTGAATTTAGTTTCTAAGTCGACATTTCCGATCGCTTTGGCGGCTTGACACATTTGTCTCAAAAGCTCTTCTAATCTTCTTATGCAACGAATTATACTTCCTAGAATAAAATAAAATTTTAAATTGAAAAAAAAAATGTGTCAATTCAATTTTTACCTACCTTCGAAAACATCGGTCATTTTACAAATATCGCTAAAAGGTGCATTTTTAGTCCAAGAGTAAACAACGTCCATCAGTTGGGGTCTAAAACTTTCGACGTATTCGTCTTCTTGCAACGCCAGTCGCGACTCGGTGCTTACTTTTGCTATGTGCCGAGCAATTTCCTTAAAAAAAAGTAATAAGATTAAAAACATAACAAAATCAGAAGAGAGTGAAAGGGAGAGGGGGAGGGGAGGAGGAGGGGAATGGGGGTGAATTCACCTGCATCTGACGTAGCGGTCCACTCAGTTCATTAGACAATTTCGACAGTTCATTCGACTTTTCCTGAAAAACGAAGCACGACAACAGAGCTGTGCATTGCGGTACCGTCATGTCGTTAAAAACACCGTTGAAAAGAAGTTCCGTAAGAAGCAGCTCGTCGCCGCTGCTAATTTCGCACGCAACTCGACCTTTCACGTCGATTACATCAGCCCCATTGCAATATCCGAGTCGCCGCAGAACCCTTTTTCGACACTTTAATTCGTCCATTTGTAGCAAAGATTTCGCTTTCTTCAATTCTTCTTTTGCTGCCTTCAATTCCTCTGAGACGTGTAATTTGTGTTTAAATGACCGCAACAGTTCTTCCTTATTTTCGTCGTTATGAAACGAATGCGATCCCAATTCTTTTTCCAACTTTTCCATCTTGTGCACTAGGCTTTTAAAACTGCTGAGAGTTATTCCCATGTCCTCTATCGGATCAAGTAAAGGAACTCCATTAGGATGCTGTTTCTTCACCTCGTCCAAAGACCTCAAAACGCTCATGCGATTGTCGAGTGGCCGTAAGTCTTGTGGGTAAAATATTCGAACGGCGCTGATTTTCGAAATGAGATGCGACATGACCGGAATCACTTGCATTTCTCCCTTTTCGCCCGGGGGACACGGCTTTAAATTGGACGTTCGCTCCGAATTGTTGCCGTCGCTGCTCACGTGTAAAAGAACTTCGATCACGTATGATACGGCCTCGGTTTCAGAAACGTTGCTTTTCGCCATCGATTTCTTCCTGTAGTTGATCACTATACCCCAATCGAATTCGACGCCAGCGTTGCAGATCTGAAAAAAAATCAATTTTAATTTTTACATCTTAAGTAAGTTAATTTTAGTCAACTGTACCTTGATTACTCGTCCCGGTTGTAAAAAAGGCACCAGGTATTGCGGTTTGATTAAATACGAGTGAAATTCTTGTGATAGTTTTTCCATTTTCTTAGTCATTTGATTGTAACTTTCTACTTGATCCTCTTTTTCGATTTTAATTCCCGTTAACTGAGTTCTCAGCTTTTCTATTTCTAAGTATTAAAAATATTATTTTAGTTTTACAAAAGTAAAGATAAATAGGCGATTCAACCTTGTATCGTAGTCGGGATGGCTGAGTAGTTCTGAAACTGGTAAAACGAGCGCTCCAGCATGTATTCTGGATTAATTTCTTCGACTCGCAATAAATTGAGAACCATGTTGTATGTGAGGTGAAAGGCACTGTTTATCGGATCCGCTTGTCCCCTGACGAGATTTTTGCCCACCGATGGGCTCATTTTTTCGTCCACCATTAAAATGACTATTCCTTTCTCGTCTAATCCTCTTCTACCGGCTCGACCGCTCATTTGAATGTACTCACCAGATGTCACCTGGAAAATATTTACCGGTACCGGTAAGCATTTAAAATATTTCAAACATTTAAAAATATCGAATTTATACCCATCTGAAATCCTTCCCGTCGAATTTTCTCACATTCGTGAATAAAACTGTCTTTGCTGGCATGTTGAGACCCATTGCGAACGTTTCTGTGGCAAACAGCGCCTTAATGAGTCCCTCGCCGAACAAAATCTCGATCGTTTCCTTCAAAATCGGCAGCAAACCGGAATGATGAATCCCAATACCACGTGTCAGCAACGGCAAAACATGTTCGACTTGCGGCAACTGTTTATCTTCGGCGGATAAAATATCCATCGCGTTACGAAACACCTCTTCGACTAATTCTTTCTCTTCTGCCGTGTTGAAATCGAGCTTTGACATCTGCAACGCATAAGCCTCGCATTCCTTTTTGCTGAAACTAAACACGATAACTGGAGCGAAATTACGCTCCATGATCATTTTGATGATTTTGTAACAATTTGATCCGCTTCCTTTAAATCCCCCTTTCCGGCCTTTTTCTTCTCCTTTCATAGCATCGGTATTTTGCAAACAACTCATCGCCTTGTTGAAATTTTCTTCGCGAAATGAACCCTTTAAACGTCAAAAATGAAATTATTAAAAAACTCGACTTTAATATTGAAAATTTACATTTTCGTCGACGACTAAATGCAATCCATCGCCACTGGCCGGAAAAATATAGTGTTGTAGTGGCACCGGTCGGTAATCGGTATACACGACGTGGCAAGGTTGTTTGTGCAAGTGACAAATCCATTCTGTGAACTGTCTCGCGTTAGGAATCGTGGCTGATAAGAAAACGTAGCGGACAATATCGGGTAAAAGAATAATCGTTTCTTCCCAAACAACTCCTCTTTCTACGATAAAAATAAATAAAATGATTTATTTTATTTTATTTTATTAAAAAAAAAAATAATAATAAATAAAAATTACCTTTGTCTCTCATATAGTGAATTTCGTCAAAAATTACCCATCCGACTTCTCGTGTCACTTCTGAGCCTCGATACAACATGCTGCGTAATATCTATTAAAATGCATTAAAAAACAATTCATTTCAATTATTTATAATCTTAATACCTCTGTTGTCATGATGAGACAACTAGCAGCGGGATTAATCGTAACGTCACCGGTCATCAAACCGACATCTTTAAATTCCTCATAAAATTCTCGATATTTTTGATTGCTCAGCGCTTTGATAGGCGTAGTGTAGATCACACGTTGTTTATTTTTTAATGCCATTGCTATCGCGTATTCGGCCACAACCGTTTTTCCCGCAGACGTGTGCGCCGATACGAGAACGGATTGGTTGTTTTCCAAACAGAGAATTGCTTCTTTTTGAAATGGATCCAGAATAAATGGAAATTCGCGAATTGGTTTTTCCGATGATGATCGTAGAGGTATGTATCTGAAATTGGGTGGCATAGCAACCTAAAAATAAAAATAATATAAAAATAATAATAATTTAAAAAAATACATTCTTACTTCGTGAGTGCAAGCTTCCACTGTTTCGACGGAATGAATTTGAATTCTAGGCATGTCATCTACATGTCTGAATGATAATTATTAATTTTCTTTTTTCTTGTCATAATAAAAGGATTAAGTTACTCTGTATCGTCCGCTTCGTCTTTTTTCATTTTTTTTTCATTGCAGTTATCGTTTTTGTCCGTTTCGAGCTCATCTAGTGCCCGTTTTCGGCTGATTAGTAAATCGATGACTTCTTTGGCCCTAAAATAAATATTAAAAGCGTAGTTGCTTTGGTGTTCGAATTGAAAAAAAAGAACACTACACGATCGTTACTTTGACATTGCTTCCAGATCATCGATTTCTTCAGTTTGTTCTGATTTGATGCCATGCTGGGTTTCGTCTTTAAACACGTCGAACAGATCGTCGCCAAATAAATCGGACATTTTCTACAAATTGTTGGTCGCGGCACAAGATTGAAAAAGAATACCAGAGTTACTACAATGAGGCCATCTTGAACTAGAATTGAAGATTTGTTCTGTCACAGTTGGACGGTTCTGCGTTTTGCGTAAAATATGCTAAATTTAGAACGGATCTTATGGTGTGATGTAGCGCTGTCTGATGGCAGCTTTGCAAACTTCTCAATCCGAATTTAATTAGATTCTTGGAATCTATTTATACATAGAAAGCGAAAAAACTAGCAGAAGTATATCTGGAACTAGTTAGTCTCTAGCAGTTTTTTTGCAGAATAAATTAAACCATTCATGAAAACAAATAAAAAAAATAATTATTTTTTTTTATTTTTTTATTTTTTTGTTGCTTGGTAAAGGAAGGGTTTTGTAATTTCTACGAATATTGGTAGAATGACAGTGAGCCTTCACTCGCTTTGTAAAGTTTGCTACAGTCGGCTGAATTTACAATCTATCTTAATTCTCTGTAATCCGAGAAGATTTTAGAACTGTTTGCTAGAAAAACTTTTCAACTGAAGCAAATAAAAATTAATTTCTTCTTTCACATTCTTATTAAAAATTAAAAAAAATTAAAAAAATTGAAAAGATTCTCAAATTTGATTTTTATGATTTTATTTACCGGTGATTGTCTTTTGATATAAGTTTATCAATTATCACACTCGCATTTATTTTCGTCAATTATTTTACTTTTTAATTTTGTCGGCAGAGGGCGTTTTCTAATTACTTTAGTTTTTGTTTCAACTTTCAGGCGGAGTTTTCCATGGAGTTTCAAGGAGGTCATTTTCTCTGACTGTGACGACAGTCGTGGTAATTGAAATCATTTATTGCATTTTATGTATGATATAAAAACAGTTTTACGTTTACAGCATTGACATGATTGAAGGAGTTCCAAGTTCCAAGTTTGTGCTAAGGAACATCATTTACGATTGATTTTCCATCTGCCGAGTGCCGAAGCCTATCGAGTGACGATGATGCGACGATGATGCGACCCTGCGACGACCAAGGTAGGACGAAGTCGAAAATTATACTTACAAGTTAATTTATGAGTACTTGTATTCCTACTGGAAATTCATACAAAGGTACCGTACTTTTCTAGATGTGTGATTCAATCGATTCACTGGTCTATTTATATCGAATACGAATATTTTAATGAAACTACGCAAAATGTGAAATAAAGTTGTTTGCAATTTTGTGTTTAGAGTTATCGTTTTAAAAGAACTGAAAAAGAGGTCATGTTTATTTACGGATAAAACATAAATAATTACATTTACGGTACGGTATGGTACGTCATAAAGTTTTAAAAACTTCGATTACCGGTACAGCAGTAAGCATTACTTACCACTACAATGTAAAAAATTGGTGATAAATTTATCTGGTAAGAATACAATATACATGATAAAAGTGTATTGTTACTTGTTGGTCCTACGTATTCTACTAGCATTACACCTTTCAAAAACACCTTTGGTTTTACACTTTCTCAAACCTATTATGCACTAATTTAGGTGTTAAGCTCTAAGCAGTAAGATAATCATTTCAGCCAAAAAGAGAGTCAGAATTCAGATTAGAGACAAAAGATGTATTTATTATGTTTCACTATTAGCTGCATTCACAAAGTCAATTGGACTTGTTCATATGAAATAAACTTGTTTAAAACCAACTTCCACAATATAGTTTTAAACATGTTTATTTTATATGAACTGCGGTAGTGTAATAGCTGCATTCACAAATTTGTGAATGCAGCTACTGTATGCTGTGACGAAACGAATGAATATTTCGTACCTAGGGTTAATATTTTAGATATAAAATATTAATAATAATAAACTGGAAT
>JAQFZP010003159.1:0-11060 GCA_034695745.1 Geophilus truncorum | reverse complement strand
TGAAAGTGGACGGGATCAAAATGAAAGCCAGAACGGGATCTAAACCTACCCACTAAAAACAACATAAATAAAAAAAACAAAAAAAAAATTAAAAACCCCCAAAAAAACAAGCTACTGTATCCCGTAGCGTAGCACGGGTGAACAGCTAGTAATAGTATAAAATATACTGTACATACAGTAACAACTTTAATGTTAAAATACACATATAAAGGTCATCTTTAAGGTCATTCAATTTGTAACTTTTTTTTAAATTATTGAAGAGAGAGCAAAATTTCCAACTAGAAACTTGAGCATGAGCACGGCCAAATTAGTCTAAAAATGATTTGTTTCGACTCGAAACAAATCATTTTTAGACTAATTTGACCGTGCTCAAGTTTTTAATTGGAAATTTTTCTCTCTCTTCAATAATAATAATAAAAATGTTACAAATTATCACTGTTAGATTTGCCGCACCAAACTTCCTATACAATGCCATCATCAGATCAAAAATATCTTCAATCATTATTAAGTTATTTGGGGGCAACATCAAATCTGAATTTTCAAATTTGTTACACCAAACGAAGTTTTTTCGACCCTGCGTTTCGTTGTAATCGAGTTCGACTGTATAATAAATAAAGCCATCTATAGAGACTTTAGTCAAGTTTCAAAACTGTATCAATCTTATTAAATTTGTTATTTGTCTTCACAGACAAATTCCATTGCTGGGAATGGAAGCGATTTATCGCAACGATGAACCGGTAGGATTCATCCGTAGAGCCGACTACGCTTTTGCTCTCGGCCGTAGTCTTGGCTACGGCTACGTTAAACGCCCGGATGACGGGGTCGTGACCGCAGACTTTCTAAAAACTGGAAATTACGAATTAGAGCGAATGGGTGAACGAATTCCTACAAAATTTCACTTAAAATCACCCTTTGATCCATTAAATAAAAGAGTTAAGGGTCAATATGATGAACCACTACCAGTAAATCAAAAGAAATAATATTTTTTTATTACTGTATATTATATTAATGTTTTGAATCATGATGTAATTGATATACTGAATAAAATATGAATTGCAACAGTTGGTATTTGTAAGTTACAGACTTTAACACAATGGGTGATGTGTTGCGTGAAACGTGTCATGTGTGGTCCCTCTTGAAGGCTGAATGGGGAGTCAGTCTATTTATCATTTCTATACTTTGCTTTGCACAGATTCAGTAGTGCACAATTCAAAGTCGTCCACTTGTTGATGGATGAGGCCTTCAATGTGTTCCGGTTATGTGAACACTTGAAGGGCGCGGGAAGAGATCTATTTTTTTCTTGTATTTAAGTCTAATCCCACAAAAATATAATATGTTTTAAATATATGGTGTAAAATATCTATATATACTGTATACGTGTCACATATCGAAATATATTTTGAATATATAAAATGAACAAAAAGTAAATATATTTTAATGGGCTGCAAACAGCATAAAAACAACAAGGCATTAAACAATGAATTGAATAGGGGCAAAACAATGGTGATATCAGACTTGACGTCTGACCTCAGTTTAGGGGTTATCTAATTTGTGACTTCTTAACGGTTTTAGATAAACAAAACTTTCAATTAGAAAGTTGTAGAGTATTTAATTGGTTTAAAACTGTTTTTAACTAACAAAAATTGGAGAAAAAGAGGTTCATTTTTTAAATTTTAAATACTTCCATGTTTCTCCATTTAAAAGTAGACTTTCAAAACACTAGATTTTGAAAGAAATATATACCGGTAGGACGAATGATGGATCACAACACATACATAATACATACGGTTCTGTATTTATGAAAAACAAATATTGCAAATCTATAACACAAAAAAACTTCATTATACTAACAGTATGCTATACTAGATTTGAGGAATTATGATATAATTATAAGGGGATAATGCTGCTTGCCACAAACTCTAGAATAACTCAAAACTAAATAACAATTTCACAATTACCATGTATGCTAGAAAAGTGTAAAAGTGTAAAGTGTGAAATATGGTGCTCACTTACAGTACGTAAAAAGTGCAAATTTACAGAAAAATACCTAAAATATATAAATTTACACTCATAGTCATAACAATTTGAGTGTATAAAATCAAAATGTAAAACTAATTTCTTAGGATTTACATATTGTCACCAAACTTACAACTTGATGTTTTGACAACTTTCAATGCTTTTATTTCTGCTCACACACACATACAGTACACACCAAATTTCATTTATTCTTTTATGGATTTTATGAATTTTCAATCCATAAACAATTTAATAAACATTTTCTTTGTTTCACAAAATTATAATTAACGTGATATTTATTGAAATACCTTGATTTTTATGACATTTAATGTGTATTATCATCCTAAGTAAAATTAATATTTTTTATTTTTTAATACCACATAAGTAATAAGAGATTTAAAGTGATTGATGAGAGGCAAAACATCTACTTTTTGCATTGCAGAATGCGGGATCTAATTCCAACTCAAAGGGAACCGCTTAGGCTATTAATAATATAGATTTCTAATAAAACATTAAAAAAATAGAAATTGTTTTTATTAATGAACTTAAAAAATTGTTATTTTACTGAAATCGTAAATTAAGTCGAAAACACTTCTAAAACTCATTTTCAAAACATTAAAAACTAAATATTATTTTATTAGTTTAAGTTATCCCCACTTGGTGGCACACCAACTTTCAAGCCATATGATACAACCAAATAATACTAAAAAAAATTTAACCTTCAAAAAAAAATATATTTATTATCCAAATAAACAGACACTTATCTAAATCCGATCTGAACCCCCACATTTTTTCTCCTTAGACTCATTGAGAGTGCTCAATGGGTGTAAAGATGTTTTGAAGGGTTTTCTTCACCACATTGTGCACTGGGATTGAGCTCTAATTCCCAAGGGATGCCTTCAGTGACCCATACCCTCATGACCCAAGAAAGCAAAGCTTCTGCAAGTTCCACAAGAACTCGGTGCAAAACAGACAGTCGGTGACAGGGAAAACCTGTGTACCCCCGAAACCCGTTTTGATTGGCAAGCCCAAGAGGTAAAAGGTCATCCTTCTCTCACCCATCAAGCACAAGAAACGACTAAGGTTGGGCTTGCGTTGCAAGAAAAGAATCTTAAAACGAGTGCCACACCTTTTTTTTTCCTTTTTTTTTCCAACTGTTTAAGGTTGAGCAAGTTTTCTATTCGATTGGTGAGCGATTTCTGGTTTGCATTGATGTCAAGTCGAAGGGGAAAGAGTATTTTGAAAAACTAAAACGGTCATTTATCAAAGGAAGTGCGTGGGTGTTGGTTTGAAACCCACATGAAGAGAAGGAGAAATGAAGCTTAAGATCGCCAGCCACTGTTTTGAATTACCGGTATAGTGATACCAATTGAAAACAGCAGCAATAGAAATTACAAAAAAGAACTCACACGAATATATATTAAACAAAAACGGTTTTAGGATAATTTAGAACACTAGTGGCATTCAATATATTTGGTTTATGAAGTTTTTGTGGTTTTTGAAAATCGTTTTTAAATTCTTTCGCTTCCAATTTTTTATTTTTCCTCACTAAAATGTCGCTCAATTGGTTACTCAAAGTGCTTTTCCAAAATCGAGAATTTCCTCATTGGTCAAACAACCTTTTTCCAGTTGATGTTTCTTAAATTTTTTCGGTGAATAAAAAAATGAGAGCATGCACAAGTTCTCATTTCTCGTAACTTGAAGAATGCCCTCGCCAAAATCGAGGATTTCCAATTTTAATACACAAAATATAAACAAAAACGATTTTATAAAAACCACAAAAACTTCAAAAACCAATACAATATATTGAATGCCACTATAATTATACAATTGCAATTACAATTTCATATAAAGTTTTTGTAGATTGAACCAGTATATTAGAAGAAGAAAAATTAAAACCAGCAAAAATACATTTATAAAATTTTTTTACTATCTCAGGAACTAATGGAAGAAAAATTAAAAACATTTTTAGAACGTTCAATTATTGGAGAAACTTAATAAAATTGAATGTATGGGTCTAGAATTGCCTCAAAAATATGATAATAAAACTTTGTCAACAGTCAATTTTTTCAAAAAGTTATAGCAACCAGAATTCTTTTTGAATCAGTTTGAAAACTTAGACTATTATAAATATTTGTAACCACTACAAGATCCTGAAATATAGTGACATTTAGAGCATATTTGTTTATACACAAGATGGTAGGTAGGGTATATACATACAGTGTTACAAAAAAACCTTTTATTAAAGGTCGTGCGCTATCACTATTTTACGGGTTTTTCCTATTTTTTTTTCGTTAACATCAGAAATTAGAAAAATAAACATTTGTTAACAAAATCTAAAAAATTTATTGTTGTTTTTATTTTTCGCTAGTTTTATTAAATTAAATCGATTTTAAATTAAGGAATTTAAGTTTTTTGCACGATCGCATGTGACACGTCTCTATCTAAAGATGACATCTATTAGTTAAATTTTTATAGCTACTTTAGTCAAAACAATAGTTTTGCTATTTTCTCGCTATTTTGTTTTAAAAGTAGTGAACTATTAATTTCGCTATTAGTTTAGTAATTTACTATTATTAGTGCTAGTTTTTCTTGTTGTGAATCTATTAGTTTTAACAACGAAAAATGTTGCAATTTTTTCAAGTTGTGGGAGAGTGAATTATTTAATGAGTGATGCTGGTTTTGGTGTTTGGGGTTGGGTTTTGGTGCGGTTTGGGTTGGGGTTCCCATGAAGTTTGAAATTCCCCTAGATGTCCCGGAGAGAGTGGGTATTGAGAATGGCTGTATACTCTTCTCCCTAATTCGGCGCGAGCTGTTCTTGCAGCTGCACGTGCTGCACGCGTTCAAATCAAAGGCGAAAGCAAATGAGAGACAACGGCTTTTCCCACGCTTAATAGTGGCTTGTAACGGACCACATTTGTAACACGAAACTCCACTTGGTGAAAAAAAAAAAAAAAAAATATATATATATATATATATATATATATAAAATATAAAATAAAAATCATCATACTTACAACTTAAAAAAAATTATTCCAAGCACAAGTTTTAAAATAAATCTCGCATGTTTTCGTATTTTCTACGATTGAAATCAAATCCTCTCGTTTCCTTTATACGACCACCTGTTAGCCATAAGTCGTAAGACATTGAGAGGGTGAAGAAGTTAAAAAAAAAAGGAAGCGGATAACACAGATGGAGAGGAACATGTCGAGATAAAACATAAACGACAATTTAAATTTATTATTTCTCTAACCCAACCACCCAAAAAAAAAAAAAAAAAAAAAATCTTTTTTAACATGGCCGAAAATATCTGCACACAGGTGTCATCAGTCTGCAGACTAGACAGTGAAGTCTTAGAGCAGGTGCACTTCTCCACATACCTTTAAATTGAGGGTGCGTTCTATTCAAGCGTATATAAGGTGGCAATCATCTTCGAAACGAACAGCTGGCCCAATTTTTTAAACCAATTCCAACTCCACTCGAATGATACTGGACCGATGGATCTTTTGTCTTCGTTGTCCCCTCAACAGATGGCAGGATGGAGCATAATGCAAGGATTTGTGCTTTATTTTAGTTTGGTGTATCTCTTTGATAATAAGACAATTTAGAACAGTCCTAAAGAATGGGTGATCTAGTTGTGGAATGCGCTTTGGGTTTTAAATCTCTTTGCTGTAATCAAAAAGATGGGTGTTGTGTTAAACAGTGTGTGTCTTAAGAAATGAGCGTCCTGATTGGTTGAATACACCAATAAAACGGACGTGACGTCACGCAACACACATAACACACTTAACACTCAAGTTTTTGAATGCAGCTACAGTGTTTGTACACATTAAATCATAGAATGTCTCATTTTCTATAACTTTGCCTAGTTCGCGACTGCGACCTGCGTTACTGCCAAGTTTTACCCACAATGCAACACTTCTTGGCAATGCTAATGTCGACAATCTCGTCGATGGATCAAAAAAATTCCTAAGAATTTCTTCGAATCTGCAAATTTTGGTATATTTGGTCAAATTTTTGGTCAATAAATCCTTCAAAAATCCCTAAAATTTCATCAAAAAATCTCTAATATTTTTTGCGAGTCTTGAAAAATTTGTATAATCTTTGTAAATCTTTAATAAGATCTTGCCATATCTTTGACAAATCTACACAAATCTCACAAATCTCGTCGACAGCATTTGAGTTTGTCTGATACCCCGACTCAAGTATATAAACAAACCCACATCACATTTAAAATATATGACAGACGATCAACTCACAACTAGAGATTTTACCATATACTAAACATTTTCAACATCTACAGTATACATGAAAATATAACAAATTTTCAAGGTTCAATTCACCTTGAACCAACTAGTTTCACATGTATATTTTCTTATTTGGATCACTTACAAGTTAGCTATTTCAGGTCTACTGTAAGTTATACGTTAAAAATTACACGAAAACTTAAAACAGTCACCAAAACATCATCTCGACTTGACTTCACTTTAGTTCGTGAAATATCGAACCAATCCAAGATACCCGAGCACATTCCTCTCACTTGGAACGCAAGTTGCCTCTTTTTTGGTGCCGCCGTAATTAAATCCTCCAGAAATAATGAGCGCCTCGCAGGCACGGATGCAGCCATGCTGTGCGTCCATGTGTATCCGTGTTTGGCATCACCGGACGGCTTTGCCTTTGCCCTGTCTTTCAGGGTGTGGAACCAAAGAGTTGCCAGCTCAAGGCGCAATTCCACGTGCCATTCATATTTATTTATTTATTTATTTATTCATTTCTAACTACCAAATGAAGACTATCGCTAAGTAAATCGAAAATGAAAAGCACTGATAGAGGGTGATGGGGAGTGCAACTTCATTCCCTTTCTTTTCCCCTCTTTCAACCATTCCCAATCCCCGACCTTGTGAATGGACTTCAACCAGAACTTCACACACTGAATTCCATCCTGCCGCTGCCGCTGCCGCTGCCATCCACCCCCTGGGCTGGGCCAAATACCACTTGTGTCTGGGGTCTGCAAAATGAATCTGTGCTGTTGCTGTTTCTGTTTGAGAAACCTCGTCAACTCAAATACAATCAAATCTAATGCCTATTTGATTATTAGTGACGTCATTATTAACACGGTACTTGTTTACATGGAAATGTGGGAATCAATTTGTACTTACGAAATATTATGTGATATCTGCTGATAGAGATTAAAGTGTAAATTTATACTGAAAAGTAACTGAAAGATATATAATAATGTAAATTAACCATTAAAAGTGGCTAAAAACTGCTTAAAACTGTACATTTACACCAGAAAGCAGCTATAAACTGTTAATAAATTTCCACCCAAAGTAACTAGCAAATATCGAAAAACATGTAAATTTACACCCAACTCATCTAAACCTTCTTCAGACTCTCATTTCTACAAGTTAAATGTAAAACTTTATATTCGTGCTAATGTCAAAACTCACAAAACCAAAACACCAACCACATACATTTCACACGTTTTTTAATCCAATACTTTCATCCATTCAACAATACCAACATCGTTCATTTACATTGACATTGACAAAACAGTTTATATACTCAATTTTTAAAATAACTAAAAAAAAAAATTATTATATATTTACACGTCATTGTATACATTTGCACTCGAATGTCTCTTGGGCTTCCCTGAGGCACTTTCCACGACTAGTAATGAACCTCCAAACCGCTGAGAGAAATGATAGGAATATTCAATAATAATAATAATAATAATAATAATAATAATTAATAATAATAATAAGTAAGTATAATATATATAAAAAAGTTATCAAAGGTAAAAATTCTCCTAAGTTGATAATACTGCAGACATGGCACATTTGTTGAGCAAAGTGTCCGATTACGATTAACTTCATCTTCTCGAATTGGCGATCAGATACAAAGCTATGTCTTGATGTCCACCATAAGCAGCAATATGAAGGGCACTCCAGCCGTCCCTATTGGCCAACGTAACGTCAGCCCCGAATTTAACTAACAGTTTAACCAGCTCCAAATTACCGTCCATGCAACTCTGATGAAGCGCCGTTTGACCTTCTTGGTCGAAAACGTTGATGTTAATGTCCCAATGTTGAAGAATCCGCTGTAGTTCGCATTTGTCACCGCGACGCACCGCTTTTAGGAAAGACTCCTGGTGGTTGTATGTCGAATTCGTGGCTGGGGAAGTTGCATTTACCGTTACCGGTCTCCCGTCCGTTGCAGTGGCAGTTGCAGTTGCCATTGTTGGTGGTACTGGTAAGTAGATCCTTGGTTTTATCGTTTCTGGCCCGAGTTACAAAATCCACTTTAGCACTGTTTGGTTTGGTGTTTTAGGAGACTTTTTGCTGCACTTGGTCTCCTTCCGGCCTTTGTGTCGGTTCGATGTGAGTGTGAAGTGTGATGTGTGAGTGCCGTCGCCGTGTGCCTGCGGTGTGCCTGTGCCGTCAGTCGATGCGTGGCTTCCTTTAAAGGATGAGAAGGTTTGGAAATTAACATTTGAATTGAGGGGTTGGTTTTAAGTTTGTCCACCAGCCAATCACAGATTTTTGTGGTTAAAATTGTATGAGTGGGGGGAGTTTGGTGGTTTGGCATGGCACTAGATGGCGTTAGCGCACGGGAGAGTTACTATACAGTAAAAATGTTTAAAACGGAAGATGAAGATTGAAATAAATGTAGAAGTGTTGAGAATGTTTAGTTGTGTTTTTTTGTTAAAATTTAGGTGGTGTGACGTGTAAAATGGATTTGGTTTAAGTATATGTATGATATTAAATAAAAACGAAGCATCCAGTTTATTCCGAAATGCACGATACTAAAAGCGCCAACTAGTGACAAAGATATGAATTAATAAATACAAACTAATAAACTACGTTATTAAAAATATACATTTCTACATTTCTACGGATAACAAGTGTAGAAAAGCCATTACCACTTGCTAAAAAGTCAATTTCTTCAATTTTTAATATAATTAAAACCAAAAGTGCCAACTAGTGATAAAAACACTAATTAACAACATGAAATCAGAGCGAAAATCGACATTTAGACGAATAAAAACAATTTTTTTTATTATTACACAGTACTGTAAAACCTAAATTACACACCCAAAACACCTTTGATTATCCGAAACAAAAATACCGGAATTTATATTTTTTTAAGACATCAGTGTAAAAAAAAAAAAAGTCTGGCAATGTAAATGTGTATTTATGTATATGAGGTAGTCAAGGTTGGGTGTATAGGTGTTTATCAGCAAACGGGAAGTGCAGTGCAAGGCTCAGGTTGCAATCAAACACGAGTTCCCACGGTGAAGTTGTAAGGAGATCCCGGGGGATGGGAGAGGGCAAAACCCTTGAGAAATTGAAATCCCCCTCCCAGGGTGGAGATTAGTCCAGCTTCCGCGTTTACTTAAGAAAAAAGGAAGAGGAGAGGGACTTAGATGGGAAAAGAGGGATCGAAGCAAATCACCTGAAGAAATGCTCAGCCCAAGCCCAGATCCAGATCGGAGACGAACCCCGGAACCCCGCAACCCGCAACCCGCCCCGCCTTATTTGTATTCAAACTGGGCGAGAAGAGAAGCGGCTTCGGATAATGCGATTCCGACTCGACGTGTTTCAACAAACTGTCTGAAAGGAAGAAACGAACGCATCGCTTTCAATGGGCATCTGTATGAATGTTAATTGATTGAGATTTTGAAAGAAAAAAATTAATTTATTGCAGAAATGTGGGTTTGTAAATTTAATTTTTAATAAAAAAAAAATTAATTTATTGCCTAAATTTGCAATTATAAAAATAAATAACTTGTAATTTTTTTGCAATTAAAAAAATCCCAAATTTTGTAAAATTTAATTTGTAATTTGAATTAAAACAATTTTTTTTAACAGTTTATAATATAAATTATTTTGAAATTATTTTGCAATAACAATAATAAATTTGGTAATTTTTCAAACAAAAAATTTTTTTTATATATAATTTTTCTAATTTATTCAATAAAATATTTTTTCAACTTTTAATACTAAAAATATAAATTTTTGTAATTTTTATAATAAAAAAATAAAACTTTTACTAATTTATAAATCTAAAATATTTTTTGCCAACTTTTAATACCAAAAATAACTTATTTAAACTAAATCCAAATCCATCTTTTGTTTAAAATTACAACTATTACTGCTACTCGAATTACACGTCGCATTCATAAAACAAAATTGTAGGTTTTTATGTCACAATAGACTTTTTTATTATTATTACCGGTATGCATTGAAATAGAAATTCCCATACCATAACTGACAATAATTGCGGAAGGGCTGGGCTTGGCTGGGCTGGGGTCTCATTGAGCAGTTAAAGCAGGTAGAAGCCGGAATTCATATGCCCCTTCTCATGAGGTCGAGTCACAGGGTACCACAGTTGTGAGATTTCAACCGGAAATCGTGTCATCCAGTTATCCCTACATGTGGGAATTTTACACTGCACACTGCTCTTGTGAAATGTCTATTTAACAAAACAGTTGGTTATCAAACAGAGAAAAATTTACTAACTTTAATTTTTGATGTATTTTTTAAGTAAATTTTTGTTTTTATCTAAAGTTAATTGAATTGTAAATTTATTTATAAGGGACAATCACCTTGGAATGAAGGCGACAGGTGTAGAAGCGCTATTGTGGCTGGATAGAATAAAAGCTATTCATGATTATGATTGTGCGATTCTAAACAACTCCGTTCCATTTAAATTCATTCATTCAACTTGAGTGAACACGAAACAGGTTGTAATTGTAATTTTTTTTTTTTTTTTTTTTTTTTAATTTAAAAAATAAAAAAAATTAAAATTAAAGTTTTATAAAATTACTGTATTATAATTAAATTTTTATATTTATTTTAATATTTTTTCCTGTTTCTTGTAATTTATAAAATCGATAAATAAAACACTTGTTTTTCTTGTTTTATGTCAAGTATGGTGGCCCAGGAGGCCCAACAAGAAAAATGAAAAAAAAATGAAAATAAAAAAATAAAAACAGAAAAATTTATAAAACAGGAAAAAAACCCAATAGAAAAATTTTCAAA
>JAQFZP010003158.1:0-11066 GCA_034695745.1 Geophilus truncorum | reverse complement strand
AGAGGAGTTAAATGAAATAAATTTAAAATACTTAATAATAAATTTCAATTTTTGTTTTCACGTGGATTTGGCAATCACGACTGCAGTGGTTTTGATGTAGAAAATTGGATTCCACAAACTGATAAGGACAACAAGAAAAAAGTGTAAGATATCAGGAAACATGGCTTGACTGTTTTACAGTCAAGCGTGAATTAGAATCGCGATATGACGTGCGATACAACAAATTGTTAAAACTGACAATTTGGAAGTAAAGGGATAAATGTGTGCTTCTAGCAACACCTATGCCATAGGGACAAGCGAAAAAGAAGAGATTGAATGCTTTAATTATTAATATTATTATTTATAATTATTGTCCGCATGCTATTAATATTTTGTTATTAATATTTGTTTTGTTTAACTTCTATCACATATTTACTTGTTACTTTTTGGGAAGTAACCTGAACAGTGATGATAACTCATCTCTTTAGCACCCAAACGAAAAAGCACCACCTTCGAGGCGAGGCTGGCGCAGGCAGAGCAATCGGGAAAAATGGCACCCTTCTTTATGTTGATGACCACTCGCAGACATCCAGGGCCTTCAGTATTGATTTATTACTATGAAATAAAGAAACCGATATCTGCACTTTATCACGAGCAGCGAATTGCCAGTTATCGATCCATCAATGATGTAATCGAAATGGCAATTGAAGATTTGCGATTAACGTGCTATGGGAGAGTACAACTCCCTCTGATTACTTCATGAATGTTTTAAGGAATGACCTATTTCAAAAGGCAATTGAAGAGCTGGGGAGTAAAAATTTCGACCCCACTTGTGACATTGACGTACAGTTTGTGCCCGAATGGGAAGAAATAAAGGAAGCACTGCCCAGCTACCAGCAACTCAAAACCCCTGCTGAGTTAAGCGGAGTTGAAGGCTCACCTCATGATCACTGGTAAATACAGAGTAAAAGTTATATTTGGAGGAAGACAAGTGCAAGTGGATTTGACAATAATGGAACAGAATATAGAGACATTTTCTGCCATATTGGGGATGGACGTAATTAGGAAATATACGGAATGGTATATGATGTACAGAAAGGCCAATTGGAGTCGTCTCTGTTGGACATGTATCGAGCATGCAAACGAGCCAGTTCATCCACCCCCGCCACCCGTCCGTTAGGCGCAGGGCACAGAAAACCGGGCCAAACGAAATCAAGTTTGCAGGTATGTGATCATAGTTCACCCCTCTGTGGGCCTTAATTCCTCTCTATCTGTGATTATTTTGTGCCATTGCAATGTACATTATTAAATGTTAGTTGGCTTTACTTAATGCTATCGTGTAGATGCATTGTTCATTTTTTTTTTGCTTTTTGATGACATTCATCCACACTGTAGATACTTTAGATTATTTTAAAGCAAATCATAAGTTCGGATTTATAAGCACAGAGTCGAATCAAGATCAGTGAATAATTGATGACAAATGTTATTTTGTTTAATTTATAGCATTTAACATTCTTTTATGATTTAACCTTGTTGAAAAGACAAAAGAGTAACTTTAGTTAATTTTCGTTATTAGATGACATCTTTCATAAAACATCTACAAATTTAAAATTGAGTTTGTCACACACACAAGTCAAAATGATGGTTGTTTACAACCCCTCTCGTTGGATAAAATTGCTTGAATGTGGTTTAATTTTTTCGTTTGTTAAAACGATTGTAATGGGATTTCACATTTTTCAGAAGGACGAGTCAAGATAGTGTTTAAATGACTAACGACCAGATGTACAACGGCGTTGAAGCAGTAGATTGAGGCAGTAATAAATAAGTGGGCATTCAACAATTTCCCCAGGTTGACAGCTCTTCGCAAGTGCAATATGGATAACAGCTTATACACTGAAGATTACCCAATCTACACTAAGATTAAAAAAAATTTTCTTACTAATCATTGTGATAGTAATTATTTTGTATTGTTTTATCTATGAATAAAAGATTTATTCTATTTATTTAATTCCATAGACCAACAGTGATTTATTTATTTAATAAGTTTATTATTTAATTTAAATCTGGAAACACGACAAGTTTTGTTCAAAACCAGATTGGGAAATGCTGCAAAAAGTCGCTATAGCTGCGGACTTTTGCCGGAAATTGATAGACTGTCTTTTTACAGTAGAAGAACAATTGAATAGCAGTTTCAGAGGATTGCGTAGTAGCAAACCACCATTAAACCAAGACAAAGTCAACGCAATGATCAAGTGCGTTTTAGCAAAGTTTTCATCGTATTCGATGAGGGACATTTCGGCTATTGCGAATATTAAATTACTGAAAAAACCCAAAATTCACTACAGAACAACTCCACTTTAATATGTAAAATTTTGATTCGGTAAACTATTGTTTTTACAAATTTTTTTTCGGTTGTAACTTTGTGTAAATGTATATCTCAATCTATTTATTTTAACAAAAATAGTTTTTTGATATCGTTGATATCAACAAAGAACGGATATCAACAAAATCACCTGTTATGTCACCCCACAGCGTTCACAGCGACTACGAGCCGGCAGTGAATAAATTTAAGGATCTTGTGGAGGATCAACATACTGAAGCAAGCATCTTCTCGATGGTACCTCATCCGTCAAATGTTGCGGCGACCGTTAACCAAGCGAGGCTGTCACTGCAACAACGAATTTCCGAGGTTTTCAAGCAACAATCTCTAATTAAGGCAGCACCTGCACCTACGGCCGCGGACGACATGGCGTCGCTGATGCACAAAAGAAGGTATCCGAAGTTTTTTATTCACTCCCCGAACTGACGTTTTCGACGGTGATTTCTTAATTTTTTAGGGTTTTTTTATTTATTAATTCTGTGTTTTCATTTTTAGGGTTACCAACATCATTTGAGGCGTGTTAGATGGTCGGTTCGTAGCGCGAGAAGTAAGTGTCTTTTTATTCATCTGATTTCTTGTTTTTTTAGGGTTTTTTTTTATTTATTAATTCTCTGTTTTCATTTTCAGGGTTACCAACATCATTTGAGGCGTGTTAGATGGTCGGTTCGTAGCGCGGGAAGTAAGTGTCTCTTTATTAATCTGATTCCTTTTTTTTCTGTTTTATTGTCAAGTGTTAAAACACAGACTTTGCTTTATTTATCTTTGGTTATATATTCCATTTGGTCTTAAACCTTTTAACTTTCACTTATTGTCACACAAACAAGATGGCCTCAAATAACACCGGTGCAATCCCAAAACGTTACGTTAAAGATCGCAACCGCATTAAATCACTGCAACCCTCATGAAAAAGAAACTGTGTAGAGATGTCTCTACTTCTCAGAAACCCTCCAAAAACATGGCCCAGAAACAAAACCCACTTCCCAAGGTCAAGTTTTGCTCTGAGACAGAATATTTAGCCATGAGCACTTTTAATGAGATTTTTGCACCGGAGCACCCCAATGTTGTCATGGCAACCACGGAGTCTCACTTTGAAATCCCCAAATACCCGGAGATCTTTAATGAGATCGACAGGACCAAATATTCCAACTGACTTCAAACCATTGTCGCTCTAAACGGCAGTTAGATGCACTGTAACTCACACTGAGCTGGAGGACATTTTCTGGATTAAGATTAAGATTACCACTAAGTTTAATCAGCAACTATCGAAAAAGTTAAACAACTAAATAAAAATAATTGAATGCGTCTTTCAAAAGTTAAATTAACGACAACGATAAGAAGCAACCATTTACTAGATGTCATCTTTCAGAAAACATGTACAAATTCAAAATTGAGTTTGTCAAACACAAAAGTCGAAATGATGGTTGCTTAAAACCGCTCTCGTGGGATAAAATTGTTTGAATATGGTTTAATTTTTTCGTTTGTTAAAACGATTGTAATGGGATTTCACATTTTTCAGAAGGATGAGTCAAGATAGTGTTTAAATGACCAACGACCAGATGTACAACGCGTTGAAGCAGCAGATTGAGGCAGTAATAAATAAGTGGGCATTCAACAATTTTCCCAGGTTGACAGCTCTTCGCAAGTGCAATATGGATAGCAGCTTATACACTGAAGATTACCCAATCTACACTAAGATAAAAAATAATTTTCTTACTAATCATTGTGATAGTAATTATTTTGTATTGTTTTACCTGTGAATAAAAGATTTATTCTATTTATTTAATTCCCTAGACCAACAGAGATTTATTTATTTAATAAGTTTATTATTTAATTTAAATCTGGAAGCACGACAAGTTTTGTTCAAAACCAGATTGGGAAATGCTGCAAAAAGTCGCTATAGCTGCGGACTTTTGCCGGAAATTGATAGACTGTCTTTTTACAGTAGAAGAACAATTGAACAGCAGTTTCAGAGGAATGCGTAGTAGTAAACCACCATTAAACCAAGACAAAGTCAACGCAATGATCAAGTGCATTTTAGCAAAGTTTTCATCGTATTCGATGAGGGACATTTCAGCTATTGCAAATACCAAATTACTGAAAAAACCCAAAATCCACCGCAGAACAACTTCACTTTAATATGTAAAATTTTTATTCAGTAAACTATTGTTTTCCCAAATTTTTTTTGGTTGTAACTTTGTGTAAATGAATATCTCAATCTATTTATTTTAACAAAAATAGTTTTTTGATATCGTTGATATCAACAAAGAACGGATATCAACAAAATCACCTGTTATGTCACCCCACAGCGTTCACAGCGACTACGAGCCGGCAGTGAATAAATTTAAGGATCTTGTGGAGGATCAACATACTGAGGCAAGCACCTTCTCGATGGTACCTCATCCGTCAAATGTTGCCGCGACCGTTAACCAAGCGAGGCTGTCACTGCAACAACAAATTTCCAAGTTTTTCAAGCAACAATCTCAAATTAAGGCAGCACCTGCACCTACGGCCGCGGACGACACATCTAAGAATCACATCTAAGAAAACAAAATTCTCAGTTTTGGATCAATTTATTTGGGACTCTGATAGATGTAGGATTATTTACAGGAACTTTCATTGACAAGAAATTAATAAGGTTTTGTTTCATGGAATTAGTTCAGGCAATGTTTATTGGCTGCCACTTAATTATAAAAAGTATTAATTCAATTTTATTTATTAGTCTGAATTTAATGAAGTTATAAATGAATGGAATTTCCATCGAATTTCTAAGTATAGAAATGCAAGATCACCCAATGGACAACCAGTTTTGTTGTACACAATGCCTCATTTGAAAAACACCAAAAACTATATTGTACCTATAAATACACAGGTAACTGAAGAGGTGAAAATACCATATAAATTCAAAACAGAAGTTATTTGTGCTGAACATGTTTATGAAGTTGGAAATTATTTAATGAATGTGAATAGATGGCAACATAGCAAGGACCCATTTGAAGCTACTGGATTGAATTTAAAGCTTCGTCACGCAATTACTGCTCTTTTGAATACATACTAATGTTTTTAACATATTTCTTACAATCCTGATCAAAAAAAACTTTCAAATTGATATTTTTTTTATAAAGATATATTATTTTTATTTTGTGTGCTTTGCATTTGGTACTTTATATATAATAAAATTCAGGTTACCAGAAATCATGTAATGAAAAGAAAACATTCAGGAAGCACGTGGTTTGGTTGCATATGTAGATTTTTGTGTCTCTTACACATCTCTTACAACAACATATATAGAAGGTTTGTCACTAAAACAAGGTAAAGTCTTCTTTTTCTGAAGGAAAATGAAAGCACCGAACTGGATACAAAATATGCAGATGCATAATTTCAAGTCGGTAGAGATCGGCTCATGTGGATCGCATATCTCGGCGCCCGCTGACGAGAAAGAGTTCAGATTCAAGGCGTTTGGTGAAAGGCCACATTAGGACTATGCCTAATGTTGGATGTGTCAGACCCGTAATCTTTTATAATCTGTTTTACAGCTTGTGTTTTTGTTTTGTGTTGTTTGTTTATTTGTCCTAATAAACATGGAGATTCCATGTTTATGTTTGTGATAATAAAGAGGAAGATGATTGACTTCTCAATGATCTCGTAGTTAGATGTGTTTGTGTTCTAATTGTTTGTTATCCAGTATTAACTGTGTTCGTTTTTGCGACGTGCCAAAATCGTGGATGCCAGAAACCAAAGAAGAGATTGAATGCTTTAATTATTAATATTATTATTTATAATTATTGTCCGCATGCTATTAATATTTTGTTATTAATATTTGTTTTGTTTAACTTCTATCACATATTTACTTGTTACTTTTTGGGAAGTAACCTGAACAGTGATGATAACTCATCTCTTTAGCACCCAAACGAAAAAGCACCACCTTCGAGGCGAGGCTGGCGCAGGCAGAGCAGTCGGGAGAAATGGCACCCTTCTTTATGTTGATGACCACTCGCAGACATCCAGGGCCTTGAGTATTGATTTATTACTATAAAATAAAGAAACCGATACCTGAGTTTTAGTGAAACCCAAACAAAATGTGTTGCTGTTGTTTATTTATATTTAAACTCAAAGTTGTATTTTGATCCCATGAGATATGGCTTATTGATACCGAAACAGTCATGAGTATATTAACAATGACCCTTCTCTTGAGGTGTTGTTGGCAGCAATGAGGAAAGAAAGATCACCAAATGTAGTGAACGGAATGGGAGATGTTTTCTGAGAAATTATCTTGGCACTTTATCACGAGCAGCGGAGACACGAATTGCCAGTTATCGATCCATCAATGATGTAATCGAAATGGCAATTGAAGATTTGAGATTGACGTGCTATGGGAGAATACAACTCCCTCTGATTATTTCATGAATGGTTTAAGGAATGACCTATTTCAAACGGCAATTGAAGAGCTGGGGAGTAAAAATTTCGACCCCACTTGTGACATTGACGTACAGTTTGTGCCCGAATGGGAAGAAATAAAGGAAGCACTGCCCAGCTACCAGCAACTCAAAACCCCTGCTGAGTTAAGCGGAGTTGAAGGCTCACCTCATGATCACTGGTAAATACAGAGTAAAAGTTATATTTGGAGGAAGACAAGTGCAAGTGGATTTGATATTCTTGCAAATATAAACAGTAAAAAAAAAAGTTACTTTACCAATTATGAAATCCCCAGATACTGGCAGATCTTTAAATAAAAATAATTGAATGCGTCTTTTAAAGTTCAATTAACGACAACGGTAAGAAGCAGCCATTTATTAAATGACATCTTTCATAAAACATCTACAAATTCAAAATTGAGTTTGTCACACACACAAGTCAAAATGATGGTTGTTTACAACCCCTCTCGTTGGATAAAATTGCTTGAATGTGGTTTAATTTTTTCGTTTGTTAAAACGATTGTAATGGGATTTCACATTTTTCAGAAGGATGAGTCAAGATAGTGTTTAAATGACCAACGACCAGATGTACAACGCGTTGACGCAGCAGATTGAGGCAGTAATAAATAAGTGGGCATTCAACAATTTCCCCAGGTTGACAAATCCCCGGTGTCCACCTTCATAACCATTAATAATAATAAGTCGACATGTCAAAACTGCTAAAAACTGGGACATTTTGCGTGCGAATGTAGAAATAAAATTCGAAACCATTGCTACCGGTACCGCTGTAGAAGGAAGGGGCATTTGGCAACAGTGCCCCTAGTGTCATATGCAGTCACTGCCGTAAGGCAGGACACAAATGTCATATGCAGTCACTGCCATAAGGCAGGACACACGATGCAAGCTAGTTGGGTAAAATAACTCAAACTTGCGCCCCAATATGAGGGCACCACAACCAAGAACTACTTATGATAACACAAGTAGAAACAGTGTACAACACGATCAACATCATAATAATGAGTAATACTACGAAACAGTAGAGAAATTTAATAGCATTAGCGTAATAAGATTTGTGGAAGAAATAAAAATAAAATAAGGGCATAGATAGGCCTTGAATCCACAACTGAGGACAGCCACAGGTGGTATTGGAGCAGAGAGGGACGTCCGTCCTCGGGCAATCAACTCTAACCTGTCCAGCTGGGAGAAGTCGACACCCTCAGGAGAGAAGAAAAGAGTTAACCGACTTAATGATTGCCAGTGCCAAGCGACTCAAGAGAACACTTCCGGGAAATCCAAAAAAAAAAGTAACAAAGTTAGCAAACCACTCTATGCAGAATATGGGTACCAATACTGGGACCAAAAGGATGGAGAAAAATCAAGCCATAGGGAAAGTCTCCTAAACAATAATACAGCTGCAGTCCAAGCCATACTGCGTGATAGCAATGGTTTGCAAATGCCTGAACCAGAAATCATATATGGAACCAGCCAAGCCAACCAGAGAATTTTAAGCTTTTGGTCACATCTAAAAAAAATAAAATTCTTAGTTTTAGATCAATTTATTTGGAACTCTGAAAGATGTAGGATTATTTATAAAACCTTTCATTGATAAGGAATTAATAAGGTTTTGTTTCATGGAATTAGTTCAGAAATGTTTATTGGTTGCCACTTAATTATAAAAAGTATTAATTCAATTTTATTTATTAGTCTGAATTGAATGAAGTTGTAAATGTATGGAATTTCCATCGAATTTCTAAGTCTAGAAATGCAAGATCACCCAATAATTGTTGTACACAATGCCTCATTTGATAAACACCAAAAACTAAATTGTACCTGTAAATACACAAGTAATTGAAGAGGTGAAAACACCATGTAAATTCAAATCAGAAGTTGCTTGTGATAAACATGTTTTTGAAGTTGGAAATTATTTAATGAATGTGAATGAATGGCAACATAACAAAGACCCATTTGAAGCTACTGGATTGAATTTAAAGCTTCTTCACACAATTACTGCTCTTTTGAATACAATTTTTTAAACTTGTTTAGGAAATTTTATTTTATTTTTGTAATTTAAGGAGTACCTCACGTAAAAATCTTAAAGATGGCCTAAAAATGTCAATTGAAATCAAAGCATACTTTTTGGCCGAACCATATTTTGGTTTCATCATAAAGCAAACTAACAAATCGGAGATACTACTTGACATACTAATGTTTTTAACATATTTCTTACAATCCTGTTCAAAAAAAAATTTCAAATTGATATTTTTTTAAAGATGTAATATTTTTATTTTGTGTGCTTTGCATTTGATACATTATGTATAATACTTATTTGTTTAATCTGATGAGTCGCTGCAACAGAATGTTACGTCATTCTGAACTTATCTGACACACTATAAACTTGCACACTAAAATTATTATTCAGGCTGCACAACAGCGAATAGAGTTAGAGAATGAACGTGTCACTGCCAGGTACAGAGATAAAATAACGAAATGTTTTTATTTTATTTTAAAATGTAATTTAATGATAACTTTTTTTTTTTGACAAGACAAACATTTGAAATAATATCTGAACAGCAAGCCAGTTAATTTATGTAATCAGTGCATGCCTTAAGTGGGCATTCAACAATTTCTCCAGGTTGACAAACCCCAGGTGTCCACCTTCATAACCATTAATAATAATAAGTCTACATGTCAAAACTACTAAAAACCGGGACATTTTGCGCGTGAATGTAGAAATAAAATTCGAAAACATTGCTACCTGTACCGCTGTAGAAGGAAGGGACATTTGGCAACAGAGTGCCCCTAGTGTCATATGCAGTCACTGCCATAAGGCAGGACACACGATGCTAGCTTGTTGGGTAAAAAAAACTCAAACTTGCGCCCCAATATGAAGGCACCACAACCAAGAACTACTTATGATAACACAAGTAGAAACAGTACAGAGATAAAATTAAATAGCGAAATGTTTTTATTTTAAAATGTAATTTAATGATAACTTTTTTTTTTTGACAAGACAAACATTTGAAATAATATCTGAACAGCAAGCCAGTTAATTTATGTAATCATTGCATGCCTTAATGTTGTTTATTAGTGAGCTACTAAATTGACTATTATAGAATTAGTATTTATTACCATTGTAATTCTGAATGTAACCAGAATTAAAAGCAATAAAATATATTTCACATTTTACAACTGACATTGTAATGTTAGATGTAATTGAAACCAAAACCACACAAGTGGATTATTGAGTGGGTTTATATGGCCAAAATAAATGGAAAATTAAATATAATAATAATGCATTAAGATTAAATACTTTTAAATGAAACCAAAACCAGACATATATAAATTAATGAATGGGTTTACTTGGCCAAAATAAAATAAAATATAATATAATAATAACGTAGTAGAATAAAATACATAATTGAAACCAAAACCAGACATATATGAATTAATGAATGGGTTTACTTGGCCAAAATAAAATATAATATAATATAATTATAACGTAGAATAAAATACATAATTGAAACCAAAACCAGACATATATGAATTAATGAATGGGTTTACTTGGCCAAAATAAATGTAAAATAAAATATCACAAATTAGAATGAAACAATAGTAATTGAAACCAAAACCACACAAATGGATTATTGAGTGGGTTTATATGGCCAAAATAAATGAAAAATTAAATATAATAATAATGCATTAAGAATAAAATACTTTTAAATGAAACCAAAACCAGACATATATAAATTAATGAATGGGTTTACTTGGCCAAAATAAAATAAAATATAATTATAACGTAGTAGAATAAAATACATAATTGAAACCAAAACCAGACATATATGAATTAATGAATGGTTTTACTTGGCCAAAATAAATGTAAAATAAAATATAATAATAACGTAGTAGAATAAAATACTTGTAATTGAAACCAAAACCACACATAATTGGATTAATGAGCGGGTTTATATGGCCAAAATAAACGTAAAATAAAATATAATAATAATGTATTAGAATAAAATTCTTGTAAATGAAACCAAAACCACACATATATGGATTAATGAATGGGTTTACTTGGCCAAAATAAATGTAATGTAAAATAAAATATATTAATAACATAGTAAAATAAAATACTTGTAATTGAAAATAAAATACTTGTAATTGAAACCAAAACCACACATAATTAGATTATTGAGTGGGTTTATATGGTAAAAATAAATGTAAAATAAAATATAACAAATTAGAATGAAACAATAGTAATTGAAACAATAACCACACATAATTGGATTATTGAGTGG
>JAQFZP010003157.1:0-11068 GCA_034695745.1 Geophilus truncorum | reverse complement strand
ATAAATACAGTATATAATACTGTTGAAAAGATTGTCTTTCCATTTTCAATATGATTTTTGATTAAAAATAACGATTTTTATTCTTTTTAGAGTTTTTTATTCACTTATATTGGCTTTTTTGTATCATTTTTCTACGAGTAAAAATAGATTTGTATAGTAAATGAAATTTTTTTCAATTTTCAAGTTATGCATTTCTAAAAACCCAATTGAGAAGTCAAAGAAATTACATTCGGGTTTTACACGTTTTATATTATGAAAGAATTCGATAGAATCTAGTGAAAATATATGAGATTTTATTAAAATGCGACAAGTATAATTACATTTTTCGCATACAATTCATTTGCGACTAACAAGTAAATCTCAAAATCGAATCGAGCATGTAAGAAACAAAAGGTAAAACTAAGGTGTTTTGGGAACAAGGTGTAAGCAAATAGAATAGTTCCAAAAAGTGTTAATTTCACTGGTATAATATTGTGCGGACTATCATCTTTGGCATCACAGTTTGAGTCCAACACCCACATTCCTTCTCTCTGCAACTCTTAATGAAAAAATGAAAAAAGTTCATTTTTTAACTTTTATAGGTGTTGTGTTCTGGAGGGATTCCAAAATAAAGAGGCCCTCTGCTTTATTCCAAATTATGACAACCAGCAACAATCATACAAACAGCCTTGGCAACAAAGAAAAGTAAAAACAATCTCCACACAATATACACAACATCTCTCCCCCCCCCCAACCATAATATCTTTAAAAAAATGATTTTGCAATTGGGAATAGCTGCTGTAGCATTTTTAAATTTAACTAGCATATAAGGGCACTGAGGGTAGGGTTTGGTCTGTTGTCTAGTAAAGTTGGGACAGTTACATTGATATTTGCATTTGTATAGCATTTGGTTTACTTTTTTAAATAATGAATTGAAATTAACAATAAATTAATTTTTAACATGACTTTTTTTTATTTCTCTTCTTTCTTTTTATTCGGAGGTTTTAGCCCTGGATCACCTGCGAACCTGCTTATGAATTCTGTAAATAAAAATTAAAATGTAAATATTTTGATTTTATATTTTTATTTTACAAAAACATTACGTAAGTAATCAACTTCCGCTGTACTCAGATATGATAATGACATTTATATGCTGCGAGGACCCATCTTCAGGTTCTTGTTCATTGATGATCCTTACTAATTTCTTGATAATGTCTTGTTCGCTTTTCGTGTAGTCTGATTTGTAGAACATGAATTCATGACGATTTTGCACGTTGTCATGTGCAATTCCATTCGGAATTTTAATTATTTTCACAAGTAAGTCCCCATTACGTGTGGCCTCTTCTTCATCATGTTTGAATATAAAACAAAATAAATATAATCTCAAGTTTAAGTGCACAACTGAAAAACAAACATTATCTTTTATTATTCTACGCACGCAATAATAACAATAACTTTTTATGTGGCATTAAGTTGATCTTGTTTAGCTTTACTGGATGCCACAATTAAAGCGATTTCTGCTTTCTTTCTGCCTCTTCACTTTTCACTCAGTGACTCAGGTCAAGAGAAAAGCGTTCGTTTGCCTCAGGCTACTTCCAGGTGATGGGATTGTCCTTTTACACATTCCCTTCCCTTTTCTTACCTTGACCTCAGGCACACTCTTAAGTCTCATTTTGCCAGTTGGAGAGGAAAATTTTCTCTGCTCAGTTTCTTTATTTTTTATTTGATACATGAAATAGGTGAGTGTTGAATGAGATTTGCTCTTAAGCACGCTATGAAATATTACTCTAATTTTTAGGTGATTATGAAATCTGCCTATTGGTACGTGTCAGTGCTAGTTGTTGCTTTTGTGTATTTGTATGTAACTGCTATTCAATATGTCCGGGGGTTTGAAGTGGACTGGAATTATCACAGATACGATGACATGAAAAATGTGTTGTTTAGTTTAAACCAAGAATATCCCAATCTCACTTCTATTTATTCTATTGGAAAATCAGTTGAAGGTAAAGCTCAATGTAAAAATAAAAAAAAAATTAAATTAAAAATTGATATATATTATTTAATTTAATTATCTTTATAAATATTTCTACTTAATTTAATGCAAAACTTATGTTTTTGATAAATTTTACAGATTCCCTGCTGTGAGTGTTGGAAGTAACATAAATAACATGTCCTTGTCCTATATTTGTTTATTTATTTTGTTTGTATTTATACTGTATGTTTGTGTAAATTTCATACTTTATTTCTGTCTAAATAAATTCTTTTTGTGGCGTTGAAAATGTACAAAAGTGTCTAAATGAACTCATATTTACTGTGAAATAGAAAACTCATTTCCTCATGGGAGTGCATACAGTGGTAAATATTTCAAGGTCGGTCGTTGACCCTACACAAGTTTCCTGCATTGTCTCTAGGTTGCTTCGGTTGGTTGTCTGCTTTCAACACTCATATAATTAAATTTATTAAAATTTATTAAATATACACAAATTAATTTCAGGTCGTGATTTATGGGTAATAGTCATTTCAAAATTTCCTCATCATCACGTTAAAGGGATACCAAATGTGAAGTATGTGGCTAATATGCATGGAAATGAGGTATAAAGAGCAGCATGTCTATACTGTAGAAATGTAATCTAATTGTTTATTTGATGATGTTAGCCTGTGGGTCGTGAACTCTTGTTGCATTTAGCAGCTTATTTATTAACAAATTACTCTCAAGATGAGGATGTTACACGGTTAATGGATAGTACAAGAATTCATTTAATGCCATCTATGAATCCTGATGGATTCGAAATTGCAATTGAAGGAGAATGTGATGGATTGGTTGGACGGTGAGCAAAATATAGTAGAACATTTAGAAAAGAAAGCTACAGTTATTTTCTTATTTATTTTAGGTCAAATGCTCATGGTTTTGATCTGAATCGAAATTTTCCCGATTTATTCAAAAAAAATAAAGTTACAGAGCAAATTGAAACAAAATTAGTGCGTCATTGGTTGTCACAAATACAATTTGTTCTCTCAGCTAATCTGCATGAGGGTTTTCTTGTTGCCACTTATCCCTATGACAACAGTCCTTTTTCAAGTAAGTCCAAGTCATATCAATGACATAATACAATTCGTAAAAAATGCACATAATTTTAATTTAAAAGTTTTATTTTTTGAAAAGTATTATCAGTATATTCATCACGATTCAGCCCCAGACCCTCACTTACACCTGACAATGATGTATTTAAGCATTTAGCAGAAGTTTATTCATTTTCTCATTTAGTTATGCACAATGGTAAACCTTGTCGGTTTGACACTAACGTATTTCCTGAAGGAATCATTAATGGTGCTGAATGGTACACAATAACAGGTACTGTTGAACAGTAATAACGTTTATACAATGTATACTGTATGCAACTTTAACTTTATTGTCACAGGAGGGATGCAGGATTACAATTATATATGGCATGGATGCATGGAAATAACATTGGAGTTGTCATGCTGCAAATATCCACTTGCAGAAAATTTACCTAATCTTTGGAATGAAAACAAAAATGCACTTATGGCATATCTAGGCGAGGTTCACAGAGGTGACTAATTGACTATCAATTTTTTTTTACATTATATTATACAGTTACATATTTAAAAATTGTCTGCATCTTACATTCAGGTGTTAGAGGGTTTGTAATGGATGAGTTTGGAAACCCAATAAATGGTGCTCAAATGAATGTAGAAGGCCGTGATGTTGGATTTAACACGACTGAGTTGGGTGAATTCTGGAGAATTTTAATGCCTGGGAAATATAGAATGAAGGTACTTTGTTATAGTTTTATTAATTTGTTATTAAGAATGAATTTTAATAGGTAGTTGCTGATGGTTTCAATGTCAAGGAAAAGGTGTTTGAAGTTAAAGATCAACAGCCAGTTTGGCTCAATATAACTCTTGCACGGTCGTTTTCAAAATCAGAAGAATATAAAAGTCGGATGAGTAGAGATAAATTCCGCATCTTTGTTTAAAATAATAATTGTTTTCTAATTGTGCATGAAAATAAGAATAAATAATTGTGTAGAATGTAAAATTATGTTGAGTTTTGTCTAGCTATGTTAAATTAAATATTCTGCCATCTGGTGTTGAAGTTTAATACTTAAAAAAATAATCTGGACAATACAAAAACCATTATTTATTACATTACTTCTGTTTACCCATTTAATAACTTCATTTGTTATTAAAAATTTATTTAATAACTAGTGATGACTAATTTCACATGTCAAATGTAAAAGATTGATTTCCAATGCATTTATTTATTTATGTATTATATTTTATTTTTCTTTACATATTTTCAAATTCTTTAACATTAATTTAAAAATGGTAAAATACAGTCAATTTTTATAAACAAATATCTTGCAGTTAGAAATAAAACCCAAAATTTTATCTTTCATAAAAAATTGATTTAAAATTTCACCATTAGAGGGCGAATTGTCTCTGCGAATTACGTCACTTCCTGTTTCATGAGTCACAATCACAAAGCGGGACGAGACAGAGCAACGAGCAGTTTTTTCTCGTGTCTTTAAAATTCTATTTCACCATTAATTTACCGAAAATATTCAGTTAACCATAGTAAAATCGTTCGTAAACGCCACTTGTCAACAAATTTAAAAAAAAAAATATTTTAAACGAAGAAAATTTACTTGCAAACGGAGAAAATGAATTCACACTTAGGCCTAACCGAGGTGAACAAAAGAAATAGGGTTAGTAATATTTTTTGATAATTAATTTCGAAGTTTAGACAGTAATTGAGTGTTGCTTTTTTCATTTTTAGGATTCAATGGTGCGTTTCTTCGATGTTTGTCTGTCAACGGTTTTTTTATTACCCAACATGAAACTCATTTTGCATCTACTTCGAATCCAACATGGAGTCCTTCGAATGTTAGAAGATATTTAATACAATAACGTTAAACAGAAATACAGCTATAAATTTTATTTCACGGACGGTTCTTGGAATTTCGGATTTTTTTATTAGGATTATGGAAAATTTCAATTCTGGTGAATGATTGATTGATTTCGTTTTTCATTTTCCACTCAATACGAATTTTGTGCAAATATTTATTTTTGAAAAATAGAAAAAAAAATTGTTCTCGCCCACGTTGCAATTGTGTTTCATTATAACCCCTTTTTTATTTTTTTATTTATTTTCTATTACAATTTGATTTTTTAAGTTTTGTGATTATTTCTGTTTGATTTGGCTCATTCATTTTACGAGAATTTACTTTCAAATTAGCAGCCAAATGATTGTGTTTTGGACTTTTGATTCCTTCTATTCTAATTCTAATTTGTTACCCGCTACTTCTAGTGGCTTTAAATATTATTTGTTCTCATCCTTAGGATTTACTTTGTGCTGACATAGCAAATGCATTGATTAATTTAAATGCTAGAAATTAATCTTAATTAAGTTCTCTTATAAAATACAATTGACAAGTTGAGTGGTGTTGTAAAGGTTGTCCGTTTAATAACGAGGTACATTTATGATAATCTGATTGCAATAGTCAGGGCAACTTTGCATAGAAATACACAATCTGATCTTAGAACGTGATTTGAAATCTTGTGTTTTTTCTTACCGGTACTAACTAGTACAAGAAGTTTAAAAGTTAATTCTTTATTGTTAATTGGAGTTGAACTACTACTTTAGGAAAAAAATTTAATTTTTCTATGATCACATGTGCAATCGTCTTCGAAGGAGATTTCTCTGTAAATCGCAAAGAATGGTCATTTTTAGAAAGTGAATTCTTGGCAAAATCGTTGGACTAGTTTCTAGAAAATGTTTTATATAGGAATAATTTATAAGCCCTGGTTGTAATCCAATCTGTTGGCTTTATCTAAACTTAACAAAAACATACCAAACAATAAATAAAGTTTAATAACTTCTACTCGACTTATAAAAATACATTGATTTAGACTGAAGTCCTTTATAAACTCGTCTTCCATTTAATTCTTGCAAAAACCTAAAGTTGTCAACCAAAGATACAGAACATTCTGCATCTGCTGGTGTCGCAAACAGCGAGCGAAATCTTTGCATCTAAAATAACATCATCTTTAAATTCAGTTAGTATTTAACTTTATAATGAAAACCTGTTCAGATGTAACGGACATCATTTCCTTAAACACTGTCCACACTACAACTTCACTACAAGGTGGCGTTGTCAAAGAACCCCAGTAACGGTAAAAGTTACTTTTGTATGGGATGAGTTTGAGTAAATTAAGAGGTTTCAATGTTGCTTCTTGCTCTGCAAATTTCACGGTCTCAAAACGTGATGTTATTTTTTCTAATGTTGGATTTATATTATCTTCTAGCTGAAAAATATTTTCAAAATTTGAAGAAATATAGATAATACTTACTGTATATACCTCAAATAAAACTGATAGAACTGCTAATGCATCTGAATTCCCAGAGTCTCTTGCAATAGTAATGTTTGGAAATTTTGAATTGAAGTAAACAATATGCATCTAAAACAGAAATTATTTGTTACAAATTTGACTTTCTCGAAATAGCGGTTTTTGTTTGCGTCTTGTGAACGTGCAACTTTTAGAAAGCAAATGAATGGTTTAAATCCAACAAATTAAATATTCTATTGGATGTCTTTTTCAAGTGTTAGACTAAACTCAAATGTTGACTTTTTTACAACACAGAAAGCAAATCAACGCTTTGAACCCAACAATTCAAATATTCTGTTGGGTGTCGTGTTTTGTGTTTTTGTTATTAAGCAAAATTTAATCACATGTTTGCGAAGACCTCATATAGCAAATGCAGTCTCTTTGTACATCGCCGTACACAGCCTTATTTCGCTATGCAGAGATTGGTTACAAGTTGGCTGTAAAGCGAAAATACCGTAGAATGAATACAGCAAAAATTAGGCTGTAAATTGAAATTTGTCATTAATAATCGAAGGTGGTTATAGCGAAACGCTGTAATAATAGCGGTTGTATAACGAGGTATGAGTGTATATAGTTTTTTAAAAATAAGTAAATTTAATGTTTACTGACCCACTAAGCAATATTTATTAATTAATTAATTAGTGCTTACTTCCAGTGGTGCTCTGTTTCCTCTAATAGTGTGTTCAGATCCTTGGCAGTCATTACTTCCCCAGTGAAAATGTAGATTGCTGAATGTGTAGGCGCCTACTAAACCGCCACCTTCCATTACTGGTAACGGCTCACCTTGCATTTCAACTTCAACTAAAAATATTAAAAATTATTGTCAATAATAAATAGTGGCTTTTGTTTACATTACCTGTATTTCCATCATTTATTATTGTGGACTCTGGCAACTTTTCATGGTTTAGAAACTTGAAAGCAGTCATTGGTATAACAATCTTTTCTCTATTCTCTAGGTCTACTGGAGATTGGTTATTTCCACAACACACAGTTGAAATTTCACACCATCTATCTTGGTCTAATAATAATAATATGCAAATAATATTTTTTTATATATGTTATACAGTGCTTACTTTCATGATTCCATTCTGATGAAGCTGTCTGTTCATGCATTTTCATGAATATTTTTTCTCCTAAAGTGAAAGTTATTAACAATCCTTTTTAAAAAGTAAATTATTTTTCTTACTGGAGATGAAATGCAGAATAATCATCATGTGAAGAAGTGCCATTGCGAAATGATGTAGTTGGGTGAACACTTAGTTTTAAAGAGAGAGAAAAGGATTAATTAGTGCAAGTACGTATGCATTTTACAAACAATAAAAAGCATGCGGAAAGGGTGTGACTAAATTAAATGCTTGTTTATCTTTTATAAATAATGAAAAATCTGTAACCTATAAAAAAATGACTTCTTTTTTTCTCTATCTGGTTGCTTGAACTTGTAGTAAACATCATGCTTCAAATACTCCCTTCATGGAATGAGTAGAGCTTAAAATTAAGTTTTAAAAAGTTGAATTGTGTTAATGTGTCAAATTTAAGGAAGGTGGTAATTTAACACCATTCACCGTGAAAGACACGGATTATGATTGCACTGACAGCTTTTGTCTATGCGAATTAATTTTTTAAGTTCTTTAAGAAATTTAATTTGTTTTTAATTTCACTAGCATACAGATCATTAAGTAATCCAAGCATTAAGTACCGGTAATCCAAGCATTACACAAATCTTTTAGTGAATGTTTTTAATGGATAAATTATTTATGCTGATGAATTAATTTACATAAGATCAAGTGAACATGATGAAATAGAGCTTCATTGTATAAATGAATACTGGTATTGTAATATTTTGAAAAAGAGTTTGTGACAAATGTAGCATTTCCTGTTTATTGATTTGACAAAACAAGCTGGAACAAATTCCTAATTTTATAATTAAAGCTAAGATTATATATTTAAACACTAGAAAATAATTGTATTAATTTTAATACAGTCGAATCTCGTTGTAACGTATTCTGATTTAGCGTAAACCCCGTTCTAGCGTAATCTTTTTTTTTTCCAAGCATAAGGTGCAACTTAAAACTTGATCACTTATAGCATGAACCCCGATGTAGCATCATATTTCAGCCAGTTTGAAAGATGACGCTACATCGGGGTTAGACTGTACATCAAAATTTAAATCTTTTAAAATATTGTACTGACAACTTAATCATTACTTCTCTTTCTTAAAATATATATCTAAGAGATGTAAGCTAGGTATTGTACATTTACTTTGTCCAGTGACAGGTTGCATATGGCCAGAGTGGCCTATTACTTTTTTTTTTTTTGCTATTAAAAGTTAAATATTGACAAGCCAGTCACAAGTGATTAAATGGTTATTTGGTTGTGTTAGCATTATCTTCACATTTAAATGAAGTTTTGACTGATTTCTTAAATTGTTTTCTGACAAGTTATCTCTTGGCAATCTTAAGCTATATCCCTTTCTTTGTTTTCTTTTCTTTCTGATAAGCTATTAATTATAAATGAATTTTAGATTAATTTGTGGTGATCTACAACTTTACTACTACTACTTGAGTACCGCTACCAATTGATGGTCATAGTATAATCGATGGCGACTTTAAACAGTAAATGATAATCATCTAGCTGAAGGTTTTGTTTTAATTTATCTGAGGGTGAGTCTGAACTGGTTTATGGATTTAATGTTGAATATGGTGGTGGGGGGGGGGGTGATTTTTTTATTCTTGAAAATAGTCTAAGGTCATTGTTTTCGTTAATACCGGTAATGTTTAACGAAAGCTTTTTAAATTTGGGGTTTGTTGGAGTGGCTGCAAATGCAGTTCCGATTCTTTTATTTATGGCTGAGTGTGCTAGTATTTTAATAATAAGTCTTTCTCTAAATGGCTAGAGTAAGTGCTGGCGACCTTAAACAACATTTCTCCTCTTCTTATCAAATGGAGGCGTATACGCCTGAAACTTCGAAAGAAGGTTCCGGAGCGTGATTTTGGTAACTAAAAAGTTTTTGCTTCTCACGCCTAAACACAAGCGTGCTCATGTGTAGTGGACAGGGTGGGAAAAGTTAAATCGTGCAGCTCTATCTAACTTTGCCTGCCTATACTGCGCAACACTATTGTTTTTGTTCTCAATATCATTGAAGATATCAGTGAAGTTTTCTATTTGATCTCATAACAATGATTGATCTATCATTAATACTTGTAAGATATATTGTGTGTAAAGCTAAAGATGCAAAGCAACAATAAGTGAAATGAATATTTCGCATTAATTAGACGTTCTACTTTGATGTAATAGTGAGACATCTTGTCATTGCAGGATTCGTTGGGTTGAGCCATGAGACGGTGAAGGTGGGCTCCGTCATTCTAGGTTGTGTCGAGTGGTGGTAAAAAATACAAACTACACATATGATTAAATGGTTGTTATAGGTTTCTTAACAGATTTGGTTGTTAGCTTAATAGCTAAGCTAATAGGGATAAACTTCCAGTCAGCATGGTTTGAATTTTCCTTTTCATTTTATTTTTTTATATTCAAGATATATTGTCATCATCTGGTCATTTTTTTTTTGTTTTCTATTACAATTTGATTTTTTAAGTTTTGTGAATATGTCAGTTTTATTTTGGTCGTCCATTTTTGAGAATTTGCTTTTAAATCTGCTAATTATCAGTCAAGTGATTTACTTTTGGACTTGGATTCCTTCTAGTCTATTTTTTTACTTTCTTGCTTTGTGCGGACATACAAAATGCATTGATTAATTAAAATGCTAAATTTACTCTCTTAATTAAGTTGTTTAATAAAATGCAATTGACAAAGTTGTGTGATATTGTAAAGGTTGTTCGTTCAATAACAGAAGTTCCAATCGACTTTAGGTCTTTAATGGATAGTTTTGGATGTTGCTGATTAAAAATTTTAAGTTTGGAATCTGAAAATATTATGAATGTCATTAAGAATTTTTAAATATCAAATTCAAAAAATTACTAATCAAATTCAGCAGTGAAATCTTTAAAATTTTTAATATTTTGTGACAGCATAATCATTTGATTAAAGCAGTCTGAAATACCAAAGCAAAAGGTTTTAAATTGTAAGATAAAGTTGCAATTTATTAAAAATAGATTATTCACACACCATTTTATGTCAATAGTGGTACACCTTTAGCTTAATGTTTCAGCTAGTGGTGGGGTAATCGATACCCTCGATACCTGATGTATTCGTATTCGATACTGCTGAAAAGTAGCGAATACCAAAACAAGTTGCATTCTAACGAGCCAGTAGTTCTGTGTTGGGAAAAAGGCTTCACAAGTTATGCCTGTTAAGTGTTGATCTCGAAATAAATATGCCAATCCAATTTAAACGCACAAAACGGATTTATTCACTTCATTGAGGTAGCCATCTCCAGAATGTACAACAGGGGTACGATACGAAATACAAGTTGGGACATCAACAAACTTAATACAGAATAGCATATGGCACAGTAAAGAAATAATAATTATCAGATTATCACAATACATTCTAATAAATAATAAATGCACAACAATTAATCCATTTCAGAGAAATATACATCACTAGCACAGGTGCCCGTGCTTCGCTACGGGATACAGAAGCTTTTTTTTTTGGGTGTTTTTAATTGTGTTGTTTTCAGTGGTTGTGTTGTTTTCAGTGTTTTTTACTTTTCCCTGGTTTT
>JAQFZP010003156.1:0-11073 GCA_034695745.1 Geophilus truncorum | reverse complement strand
TTTTTCAGACTTATGAATGTGCATTTTATTTGTCAGAAATTATTGGAATTTAATATCCCACCCTTTTGCTCTTATTATTCTGGATCAATAGAGAAAATTGGACTTCTATTATACATGTTTTCAGTTGCCTAAGCTACAGGTGACTTGAAAAGATGAGTCATCCTGGTCTGGAGAAGGTTCATTGTGCATTGCAAATGGAATGGAAACAATCATTAACTTGTCTTCCTGAGCCTTAATTTCTCAGTGCTCAGCGATTGGGAAATTACTGGTTTCGAGGGACGAGGATAAAAGAAGAAACCAGAAGCATTTGCACCAACCCCTATATTATTAAGCCTTAATTTTCTTTCTTTATAAGAAACATCTTACCGCAATTAGCAATCATTGTTAAATCTTTAGTGAATTATAATTTTATTTGAGATTCACACGGGGAATCTATCGCCGAAAAAGTTTGATTTACAGTAGGTGGCAACGGTGACTGCTGCAAGACAGTCGAGCACGTGGCGCATTCCACAAGCAAATATTAAAAGGGAAAAAAAGAAGGGAGTCAGTGGAGGATGGCCCGATGCCACTCAAATGGACGTGCCATCACGGCTCGACCAATGGCAAGAGATGGTTTATGCAAGCGCAGAAAATTTGCATAAGCGGGACTTCGCCGCTTCTCTTCGTCGTTGCCATCGATCGAACGGCAACGAGGGGAGATGAGAAATAGGCATCCCTGCACTCACAACTATAAAACAATACAAATGGCGCCTTGCATTGTTATATTCTTATTTACATTGTTGTGGTTAAAGTTTAATAAGCTCTTTGAGTTTTCAAAAATACTATTTCAAGAAAAATGTCAAATGCTGATTTGAACGTTCAAAGACATTGAACGCAAGTTGGTACCCAACAAAAACAATAGAAAATGGTCCATTGCATTGTTACATTCTTATTTACATGATCATTGTTGTGGTTAAAATTTAATAAAAAAAACAAAAAAACTACGTGTTTTCAAAAATATTCAAAAATATTTCGAGAAAAATATCAAACGCCGATTTACACGTTGAACGCAGGTTGGCGCCCAATAAAAACATTGTTGCATAAAAAAAAAAATTAACAACAACAACAAGAAAACAGTAATATGAACACGGTAGGTCGTGCATTCCACCACCGCCTCGTGTCCCTCGTTTTCATTGGTGGAACGCACTCGATTTGCATGGGTCGATGCGAGACCGGTTTCTCCCTCACCCTCATTCACTCCCCATCTAGCCTTTTTACATATATATGTGTGCGAGTGTGTACCGGAGTGTGCGGCACCATCTCCCGCTGCATAATGCGGCCTGGCAGCGCATTAATATGATGAGCAGCCCGAGCGACCGCTGCTCCCCGCCGCACGCTTCTCCACCTTACCTCTCGCCGGCGTGTGGTGCGGCAAAGCCGAGCCGAGTTTTTGGCGGTGTTTTCGCCGCTAGTCGATAGCCTTTACCACGATAGCGTAACGTGCCGAACACAAATGTGGATACAGTATCTACCGCCAAAAAGCTTCGTGTCCACGACAAATGGAGCCGTGGCGGCCACAGCCATACTTGCTCGCTGCAAAGGTTTGTGGGATTGAATTTTTTTTTTTTTTTTTTTTTTTTCCTTTTACTTTGATATTTTTTCTCAGATGGTTGTGACTCGAGGTAGGGGTTGGTCGAAGGTTAACGATTTTTTTTTTTTTTTTTGTGGGAACACGGGGAGCTGGGAAGAGGCTAAAAGTGAGAAATGTCCGTTAAAAATCTAAATAAACCCGGCGTTTGTGCGTTAATTCCGTCCTGGAAGTGGGATTATTAATTCGAGGGTTGCGTGTATCGATTATACCATTAACGGATGATTTCTTAACCGGCTTCGATTAAAAATGCAACCATTATTCCTCATGTCAGCTGTGCGCGACATCGACTCCAGTCGGAGCTGTGAAATTATTTTCCTATTTTATTACACCTTGGAAAAGTTGGTTTCGCTGCATCGATGTCCACGTACAGTGGTCACGTGGGTTTTAAACTGACGTTGTTGTTGTCGATGTGTGATTAATTAACGGTAAAAGGTGAAAGATTATTTAATTAAGAGAAGGAAATTACCACTCGTCGACCCGTGTTTTTCTGTGAAGCTTCGAACATGCAGCGCCATCTATTGAAGAGTCTTGAAGATTTTTTTAAATATTTTTTTTATATATAAGAAATTTGAGATTTGTGAAATTGAGTTGTCAATTACTGATTTCGAACACCTGGTGATGATATTTGTAATTATTATTATTATAATTTTTTTTTTTGATTAGTTGATGGGTTTTTGTTTCTCGAATCACTAATGACCACGGGTTCCCCGAAGTTTCTAATGGGTGCACACGAATTGTCTGAATCCTAATTCCACTTGGTTATTTTGTTTATTTTGTAAATTAAATATTTGTTTTTATTATCTGTATTTACATTTTGCCAGTTTTGAACGGGTAACAACCGGTACATTATCAATTTAATGTAAATTCGTGGTGTAAATATCACCGAAATTGATTAATGTTGTCTAGAAATTGCTCACGAAATGTCTATCTTTTTATTTAATAGTAAACTTAACTTTAGGAAAAAAAACAATTTGTTTTTTTTTTCATTGTCTGAAATTGTGATAATGCTTTAGGAAATTATTAGCATAGTCATTTTGAGTGTCATTTGGAGTTGAGTTGCATGTTAAAAACAGTAAACAGTTGAGATATTGGCTTTAGATATGGTAAATGGAGGCAAATTCACTTTGACGAATGTTTTATCATTATTTTTTTTTAATTTATTTTTATTTTTATTGTAGACCCAGGTATGAATGGTGACTTATCAAATGATGGGTCTCAAGACAGTAGTGAGAGTGATGGAGTCGGAGATCTAAGTCAGGATGGAGACAGCGTGGATTCGGAAAAGGGAGCGCTCAATTTAGTGAGTAGAGTAAGTACAGGTTTTTTTTATACATATTTGTTGCGTTTGGTTATTTTTTATCTGGTGTTTCATTAAGAGTTTGTGGTCGTGGAATGGAAAAGTTTAAATGATTTTCATTGGTTCTGTTGAAATTGTAATTGATTTTATCAGTGAATGAATCATTGCGAAATTTTTACCTAGTGGTGAAATTTGATACTTGATAAGATAGAGTTGAAAATGAATGTTACAGTATGGAAAAATATTTGATTAGTTGAAGATTTGATTACCAGGTGGTGAAATAAATGAAAGTTTAATAAAAATTCTAAAATTTACATCTTTTTTTTTTTTTTTTTTGGAAATGTCTAGACCCCTGGTGTTGAAATTTGACATTTGACAAAAATAATAATTTAAAATTTTGTAAAATTTATCTTCTTAAAATTTGACAATTATTTTTAATTTGTCGAAAATTAATATGAAAATTGGGAAAATATGCTAATTAGTACAAAATTTCGCCTCCAGGTTGAAAAATTAGTAAAAACCTATAATAAATTTTTCTAATGTATATATTGTTATGAAAGAGTGTTTTCTAATTGGGTTTTCACTAAGAGATAAATATCCGAAGTGTTTTTGCAGTGATTGGATTTCGGTTGTTGCGTTGTTTCTCCGGAGTTGACATTTAGAGTTTCATTAGTATAAAATTTGTATTTAATCTTCTCTTTTTCTATTTATTTAATGCAGGTAACAGATGACGAACCGATAAACGCGACGACACATGGAAACCAGAATCGAACACCAAACGGACAAGCGTCTACTCCCACCAACACATCGACGGGAGGGTCCAACAACAATAACAACTCAACCCAACAACAGATGATGAGTCCAGCAACAGCTAACATGACGGCTGCAGCTTTGGCAGCGATGGCGACTGGACAACTGTCTCTCAACCAGATGAAAAATATGGTAAACACTAAACAGTGTTACAGTCAACAAATCCGGACATAAGGCGGGACTTGGAAAAGTGGCCGGGGATGAAGGAGTATTTAGTGAAGGGAGACATTGAAAGAGTCCGAGACTTTTGGCCGGGGAAGAGAGCTGACCGGGGATTAGTTTGTCAGGATTTGAGGGCGTTGACTGTATTTGCATTTTCGTTTTAGTTATTTTTATTTATAATTTTTTTTTTTTTTTTTTTGTAGTTGATGGTTGCAGGATCACAAGGCCAGCAGCAGCTATTAATGCAAAGCCAGCTGGGACAACAGATTCAGGTGAATTTATAGAATTGAACTTACTTACGTTGGTCAAGTTTCAGCAATTTGTATTTGAAACTCATGGCAGTTATTTTTGTTTTCAATTTAAATTTGGGAATTTTATTAGTTGTTACTGGTCATGTGTAAGCAATGCAATTTTATTGCAATAAAATTGATTTTTGATAATTATATTTTAGTAATAAATAGTGCAAAAATATTATATTATAAAAAAGCAAATTTTATTTTATTATTAGAATAATTTTAAAATATCAATAACGGTTTAGTAACGGTAACAGTAAGAAAATTGTAACGGGAACTGTAATGTTTCTCATTTTCTCTGTAGCTACAGTAACTGTAAGTGTGGTAAGCTTAACTTGTTACTTTTCTACAACATGAAACTGTAACAGTACCTAGTTACCAAAAGTAAAAAACGTTTAAATTTGTCTGTATAAAATTGCACTATTTGGATGTTTAAAGCAAAAGAAGAAAAACAAAGCAGCAGAAAATGTTAATTTTACCTAATAAATGCTATGCATTGCGCATGTGCAAACAGAGTTGGGATAAGAAGTCTATGATATCAACTTTTACTTTTTATTTATAAGTTAGTATAAAAATATAATCAACTTTTTGTTTAAAGTTACCGTATTAGGTTTGCAACTTTGTAACTTAATAATTCAACACCAAGTTTTTGCTATAGTTTTCTGTAAAAAAGTTAAGAATATATGACTGAATCAGAACAGGTAAACTTGCTTTGCAGTCAAGCCAAACCTTGATTTTACTCAAAAAAAAAAAAAAAAAAAAAGTAAAATTTTTTGTTTTAAATTCATTCATCGTAAATTTAAAATAAAAAACTTATTTTTTTAGTTGTTGATCCCTAATTTGTTTACTCGCCATAACGTAATCTTGGCAAACTATTTTTGTAAATATGTTTATTCAATGCTTATTTTTTTCTTATTTGCCTGTAGATACCTGTAACGACAGGCATCCCGGGTCTTCAATTGGGGCCGCAGGAACTGCAGAGTCTTCAACAGCAGCTTCAGCAGCACCAACAGAACCTGCAAAATCTACAACAGTTTGTGTTCCTACAACCGGGGCAGCTGCCTACTAACATGCAAGCGCAATTTTTTTTACAAAATCAGGTGAGAAATTTTAAATTTTAAAACCGCCAGTAAATCTCTTGTTGATATTCCAACTTCTTATCAGCTGAGATTAGAGTCGAGCGATTAAAAGTTGTAAACAGAAGCGGGATCAGTGATTCGCTTTTTTTTTTTTTTTTTTATTTATTTTATTTGATGGAAATTTTATATCGATGCAGGGATTACTTCAGCAGGGACTCGTGCCACAGAATCTACAGAATTTACCGCAACTTCAGAATCAAGGAAACGTTGGCATTTCGCAGGGAGTAGTTTCTCAAGCGGCTGCAGCCGTGGCGCAACAACAACTTCATCTGCAGGTATTTTGTTATTTTTAAAAAATAAGGAAAGTAAAGAGGTTGAATGACGAGTTTGGGTTGTTTTGCAGGCTCAGAAACAACAGCAACAACAGCAGCAGCAGCAACAACAGCAACAACAGCAACAGCAGCCTTCGCAGCCCACACCACCGACTCCGACGCGAATACCCGACACACCGTCGGCGGAAGAACCGACAGATTTGGAGGAACTGGAACAGTTTGCCAAAACATTCAAACAGCGAAGAATCAAATTAGGTCTATAGATAACGATGATTTGTGGATTAGGGCTGGTTTTAGTTTGTGATTGCACTCAGTTTTAGGAAATCTTCACTAGATTACGTTGCTAATATTATGTCTGTAAAATGTGGTTTTATGCTTTTAACTTGAAGGAAAGCTTTTAATTTTGAATTAAAGATTTTTCTCTACGTTAAAAATTTGTATTAATAACGAAGAACATAACAAACTCGAAAATCACGTCGAAGGGTCAAAAAATCTCTAAAAATTTCTTTAAATCTCTGCAAATCTTTGCGAATCTTAAATTTACAGTCAAAAAATTCTTCAAATTTCTCTAAAAATCTGCCAAAAATCTCGAAAAAGTTCTGAAATTTTTAAAATGTTTACAAATCTTGAAAATCTGTAAATCTTTAATAAAATCTTAACAAATCTTAGAAAAAATTATACAAATCTCATCGACAGCGTTTTGAGTTTGACCGACCCTTCCCCACTCCCCCTTTCGATTAATATAACTTACATTAGTGACGAAATCTGGTGGCGTTTTTGTAAAACAGAGATTGCTTTTTATTGCGTAGGTTTTTAAAGACTGTCAAATAAAAAGTGTAATGATAGGGAAAATGTGTGAATACGTACTAAATGTGTTTGTTTTACATTTTAGGTTTTACACAAGGCGACGTTGGATTAGCAATGGGAAAGCTTTACGGAAACGATTTCAGTCAAACGACCATTTCTCGGTTCGAAGCGCTGAACCTGAGCTTTAAGAACATGTGCAAACTGAAGCCACTGCTTCAGAAATGGCTGGAGGACGCGGACAACTCGATCAACAACCCGAACGCGTTGACGAACGCTCACACGACGCCCGAGTCAATCGGACGGCGGCGCAAAAAACGCACGAGCATCGAGACGAGCGTAAGAGTAGCGCTCGAGAAGGCTTTCCTGCAAAATCCCAAACCGACGTCAGAAGAGATCGCCATGCTGGCCGAGACGCTGCAGATGGAGAAAGAGGTGGTGCGCGTCTGGTTCTGCAACCGGCGCCAGAAGGAGAAGCGGATCAACCCGCCGTCGGCCGCCCTGGGCTCGCCGACTCTCGCCTCTCCGCACGGAGTGGCAATCTCCATGGCGGCGGCCGCAGCCTCCCTCGGCGTCTCGCCCGCCCAGACCAACCCCCATCTAACCACCACTTCTGTCTCCATGATGCAGAGTCCCGTGTCCATGGCGAACAACAACTGCACTCCTTTGTCGCTCGTTACGAGCTCATCGGCAATGACTATGTCGAGCAAAGCCGATTAAATTTAAATTAACGAAAAAAAAAAAAAATAACACTCCATTTGTGCAACTGTGCTTTGCATCTCTTTTTCCGTTTTACTTTCCATTTTTTCCTGCGCCCTCAAGAGTCGGAATCATGTTGCCATTGGCCCACGAAACAAAACTAGATACAACAACACGGGTCGATTGTTTAATTTCTCATCGTTACAAGTGTTGTGACTTTTTTCTTCTATTTTCTTTTTGCTATGTGAAATTGTTAAAATCAAAATTTCATGTATCATAATCAAAGTTTTTTTGCGTTTTTTTATTTTTTTTTTTTTGTTGGAACGAATGTACGGGTGTGTCATACTAGGTCAAGCTGTTCCTTTCGCGAGCAAATGTTCTCAGGTGTGGTTTAAATCGCTCGAGCTCACTTTTTTTTTTTTTTTTTTTTTAATATAAATCCAGAGCCAATGTGATAATTGGGTGATAATTATAAAGTGAGCATTTTCTCTGGTTTTTTTTTTATTTTTTTTCCTTCCATTTCCTTTCTTTTCTTTTCTTTTCTTTCTTTTCTTTTCCTTTTTTTTTTATAATTTTAAATTTAAATCTAAGATGTAATTGTTATTTTTTTTGTATATAATTTTGCCAAATGTGTAAAATGGTGGCCGTTATGAAGTTTGGCAACATGGAGATTTTTTATATTGATATAGTGCAGTATAGAAGACTATTTTAACACGATGGTATTTGTCAGCCTATAAATGATAAAATAATTAAAAAGAAAAAAAACGATGATGATGATGATGATAAGCCTAAAAATCAAAGTTCCTCAAAAAAACTGACTTTTTTTTATTTTACCATAAATTCTTGATTGTCCCCGTCGATTGAAGTGACTAGTTCGTAAATACCTCAGCCATAAGGTTGTGCTCTTGGAAGTGGAAGAAGATAAGAAGCCAAGACATCGAGCAGCGAATGAAACGCCATGTTTTTTTTGAAAAAGTGACATTTGTTGTTTGATGATTGGTCATTGAGATTGCTCCTAGAATGGCTTTTCTGAGATGGTGGTGGTGAGGAATGTGAGGAAAAGTTAACTAAAGACTATAGCTTTAGATTTTGGATCTTGGTCTGTCCGCCATTTTGTGGCTTCATTTATTGGAAAAAGGGTCATTATGAATTGAGGTGTTTGGTTAGCTCAGGATAAGAATTTTTTTTTATTTTATTTTATTTTGTTTTATTTTTTTTAGTTGAAAATTAAATTTTATTATTAATTATTATAAAGTAAGTTTATATATTGATATAAAAATTGATATTTTTTTTGTTTTTGTAAAAAAAAAATGAAAATTGAATTTTTTTTAATTTTAAGAAAAATTCTTTCTCAGGGCTGGTGTGGTTTAAGAGTGATATAAATTAATGAAGATATATAATGATAATTACTGATGAAATACAGAAAAAGATTGAATGTGCGTATTAGAAAAGGGTTTTTTGTTGTGTTTTTGTTTTTGTTTTTTTGTTTTTGTAATCGGGGCATAATGTGGCTGAATGAAAAAATGGCCAGATTTAATTAATTAATTAATGAATTAAATAAATAAAAGAAAAAGAAATACCGAAAATACCTCAGTTAGTAGCATAAACTAAGTATAGTTTTAGTCATTATGGTATTGTCATTGTAGTGGAATTTGAAGAAAACAAAAAGATATAAAAAAGACAGTGTTCCCCATTTGTCTGTTCACTTGGCATATCAAAAGACATCACTTATAGAAGCCCTTTTTGATCTCAATTTGGAACCCAGGGTCGTGTACTTAATTTTGCAACGACCCGGTGACTTTTAATTTAACATTAACTCAGTTTTTTAGAAAGCATAATACCCTTAAATTAAATTAAATAAATGGACGGATGATTGAGAGAAGATGATGATGATGATGATGATAAAGTAAATCAAAAATTGAATTTTTCTTTTTTATTTCTGAATAAATAAGTAAATAAATAAATAAGATAAATAAATAAATAAATAAATAATCCATTAAAAAATAGAAGTATTTTTTATGGTATGGAAGAAGAAACCTTCCACTGTCCAATCAAATGGAGGGTGAGATCAAAAAAATAATTTAAAAAAACATAAAATCTGTTTGTGGTGAATGTGTTTTTGTTGAATTGAAGTGAAACAAGTGATTTTGAATGTGGTTGTTACATTAATTCATCATTAATTCAATTCGAATTCAGTTGTTGGCGTGTTTCGGTAGGTTTTCGCCAATTTGTATACAACTTTTTTAATTTTTTCTTCTTGTCAAAATGTTAAAAAGAAAAAGAAAAAAAAAAAACAAGTGTTTGATGTTGTACTCTTTCCCCCTTTACACAAATTGTTTGTTTGTACAGGTTTTTTGTGATGGCAAAGTAAAAAAAAAAAAAAAATTAACAAAAAAAAAAATTGAAAAATAATTTTCACTTTCCCTTATTTATAAAAAACAGGAAATTCGAGTTTCTGATTATAAGAAAAGTCCACACGGGTAGTAATTTCATCTGGCACGGGCTGAAACAAATGTTTGAAAAGAGAAACTCGTTTTTCCTCAGCTTTCTTAATGATCCTCATCACTAATGCATTTATTTTTCTTATTTCATTATAAACATTCCACCATTTTTTGACTTCCTTTTTTAGTGGTGCTGATAATATCAAAAATGATTGGTTGAAAAAAAACAAAAAAAAAAAAAAACATATCAGTGATGTCTTTTTAACCAACAATTGTAGTTTTTTTTAATCGTCTTATTCCTCTCCTTTTCGGCTTTAATTTCATTTTTTAAAATAACATAAACTTTGCCATATGTATAAAGACCATTCCCATTTTAGATAAACAACAGTTATAATTTCTTCGTTGTAAATTAATCCTATAATTATCGAATTTTTCACTGTGTAATTTTGTCTTATTAGCAAAAAAAAAAAAAAAAACATTTACAGATGTACAGTTCTTATTAATTAATTAAAGAATGTTCTCTTCATTTTCATTTGTGTATAATGTTCATTACTGACTTTTTATCGATACTATTAATAGCAAGTTTGATTTGTTTACGATTTAGCAATAATAAATAATATCACACTGAAATAATGTGTAATTGGCAAGTTTATTTTTAAGTTTTAAGTTTTTTTCAAAAAGTGTGAAAATTGCAGGCAATAATGTTTTCGAATGTTGATTTTGCTTTTTTGTTTTCTGTAAATAGTGACCTCTGATTGCAAATTAGTTATTTCTTTCCGTTAGATCCAGAAATTTGTGTTGCACTGTACATATTTTGTGCACCTGTTTGTACAATTTTGCTGGTATATTATGACTTATTTGTTCTTTTTAGATGAAATTCCTGTCAACGTGAATAAAAACAGTTTACAAATGTGGAGCACTGAACAAGGCCATTTTATTCATATTTTTATTTAACACGCAATATTACATTTATTTTAAGATTCTCGAAGTTCATACATCAGGGAAATACTGTATAAAGTTTATTTACCGTATTTCTGAAAAAAAATTAAGAAATTGACGAAAGTTTAGATTTTGATGGCGTAGTTGCAAGGTTTAATACTAGATGGCGCTTGTGACAAGTAGTTTTGTTTCCCGCTGCTCTTTAAACATCCATACCCTGTGTCCATACACTCTAGGAACTTGCTCCGCCATGTTTCCAAGGTTGAGACTGAGAGAAGCAGAAGTTCGTTTCTCGCTCTCCTCTCCTTATGTCCGGTCCGGGAGTAAATGAAAGCATCGCGTCGTGTCGTGTCGTTTTTGACAAACTCCGGTCGCACTTTGACTTATCTACGCCTCGAAAAAGTTTCCTTCAATTTTATGTACCGGTACGCGCTTTCTTTATATTGCCCTCTGTTGGTAAAATTGCGCATGACAGTTACTGTACCGGTATAAACTAGATGCCGAATTGCCCAAGGTTGAGGAAAGACGTATATAAGGTTTGGCCACTTTGACATTCACATGATTGGTTGATTTTAGCGATCGTGTTA